>JBCEWC010009766.1:0-18368 GCA_038996855.1 Solanum aculeatissimum
TTTATTTTCTTGTTTCATGTATTGAGGGTGAGCCCCAAACTATGTCGAGGCCCCACTCTTTCTTATGTAGAGGCTATATTGGACATACTAAACTCTTACACATTGTATTATGCTTTATTGGGATATGCTTTATTGGGATATTATGACTATTGGGATTTGTTTATGGAAATGATGTTCTGTTTATGTTTATGATTATGCTTATGGGCTTGTGAATTTGGGAATGTGCTTATGTGAAAAGTCCCCTAACTCGGTATGCCCCCATAGCTTGAGTCCTACTTACCCGCCCCGTAGAAATAATTGTTATGTGCTATGTGATTCATGCTCATCCTATTTCCGGCAACATCCCCATAGCTTGAGTCCAAAGCCCCATTTCCCCTAGAACTATGTGTTATGTATTTACTTTTCTGCGCTTTCGAACCAATGATGTGAGTAATGATGCTATGATGGCTTGATCGAGGAATTTTGGGTTCTCCTTCGCCATGTCACATCTAGACCCCACCTCCGGGTCGTGACAATATACTTACTATCGACACGAACAAGTAGCTCATTAAAAAGCTATTATGACTAGAAGAACACTAAACGATACGTTAAATAAAAAATTGCACAGTTGTCATTAGAGCTAGGAATTATTTAAAAAATGCCTAAGACTTGACTGTTACAGACTCGAGATAGAAACGGAGGCAAATGACAGACGAGGAGGGATTTTGCAGCGAATACTCACAACTTTGAAGCTATTTTAGCATAAAATTTTAAGCTCATGTTAAAGATTCAACTTTAATACTTGAAATAGTTAAGACAAAGCTCTTTAAAACACCACTCGTTGGAAAATGTTGAAACTGATTTAAACACGATGGGCGTTGAGCAAAAGACACTAAATTAACATATAGTCGAGATGCCTACAAGTTAAACACAATTTTAAAACTTAAAAAAATGTCATCACAAATGGATAATAACAATAACACGATAACAAATCAATTACAAACTAGTAATTCAGGCAGAACAATCATAAACAACAGGGGTTGAACGCAACCAGAATCACATTTTGATGACTAAATTGAACTCAAAGTGGAAAACGAAGAACAGGACAAACATACATTAAAAGAGATATAAAACGACTACAACCTCTCCTCCAAAATATGAACCATACTCAAATCAACACGGGAGTTATGGGAGTTTAATAAAAAATCACAGGAAATTCAACCATATACAAAAACAACACAACACAATCAATAAAATGAATTAAACTTAAAAGAAATCACCTTCTTCGGAGCAGGAACTGGTGATGACGATGAGCCGAGAAGATTTTTACAATGCGAATACCTTTGAAACTCGAAACTGACGGTCTCAGGAATCCTCAAATTGATCAAACTTTTCTAGAAACTGATTTGAGAGGGGTGAAACATATTGAATATTTTCTGGATAAGGAACGACTAGCTACCGGAAATGAAGAACGACTAATAATTCTAAAAATTTCTAGGATTTTTTGAGTGAAGAGTGGTTGATAAATTCCTAATTTCGAACCTTCAATTTAAAAAGTCATCCTAAAATTCTCTTCCCCCAAAACATTCCCCCTTTGCCGATTCAAGAGGTGGTATTTATAAGGAAATTTGGGGTCAAAAATTGAGAGGAAAATGGCTAGGATTTGGGGCTTGAGATTCAAAATTTAAATCTTATCATAGACGTTAGGGAGGATCGTTTGGTCTCTATCGATGATTGTCATCGTTGGGGTGTCATTGCTGCTGTATCGCTTTTGTTTGCTCCGCTACGCTTCTAGGTTAGTGTTGTTGTTCGCGTTTAGCATCGTTTGGTTGCTGTCGCTGCAAGGGACGAAGGTGAGGGAGCATGAATGAGAGTTGGGCGTGTGAGGGATAAAAGAGGATGAGAGAGGGGTGCGTGTGTGTTGAGACTTAATATAGGTATAGGTATGTGTGTGTTGTTGTGTAATGGTGTGCTGTTGTGTATACGAAAGGTGGGCCGGGTATGGGGCATTTTGTGGGTTGGGTTGAGGTAATCTTTGGGGCTGGGTTGAGGGAGAGTATATGTGGTACAAGTATATGTTTATTGTGAATGCTGAAAAACAAAAACCCGGGCCGGGTATGAGCATTATTGGTCTGAATTAGATGGACCAAAAGGTCTGAAAAAGGGATAAAGGGTAGGGAAATTGAATGGACGAAATGGTCTGAAAAAGGGATAAAGGCCAGGTTGCTTCCAGTGAGGGTTGAAATCACCCGGATACGAAACTAAAAACTTAACGAACTCAGAAAAAATGCCCACATGCCTTCTGATAAGGGTGTGGTTGGATTGTGGTGGGAGTCACTTCTCAACTCACGTCCGAAGAGACATCCCTCTTCACACTATGTCCTAGTTCACTGCTAAGAATGAATTCTATATTGTATTGCGTTCTATTTAATGACATTCACTTCTGTGGTTTTGTTTGAGAATTCATCCATTTGGATTCTCATGACAAAGACTGAGATAAACTCATTAGTGTAAGTTGTAGTTCAAATTGGGGATGGTGTCTTTTACCCTCATCGACACATATTCATCCCTTTGACCATTTGACATTGGCTTCCTCCAGTTTTGACGTCATCAGTGATAAATTAATATTATGTAATACACTGATGGACCTTTATCAATAACACGATAATGACCACTTCTTTGATTTCACCGTGAGTGTTATATCCCCGTGAATAGATTATGACTGTGATATATATATTGATGAGAATACAACATGATGGCCCTCCTGGCGGTGAAGATACGTGATGGCTCTCTCGAAAATCATCTTAGTAATGAAGATATGTAATGACCCTCTTGGCAATGAACATGAATTGTCCCTCTAGGCAATGAACATGAAATAGCCCTTTCGACAATTGAATGTGAAATGGCCCTCTCGACATGAACTGGCCTCTTGGTAGTTAAATGTGATATGGCCCTCTAGGCATTTTGAATGTGTAATAGCCTTCTCGATAATTTGAATATACAATGGTCTTTTTGTTAATTGAACATGAAATAACCCTCTCAACAATTTGATTACGCGATGGCCCTCTCGGTAATTAAATATGAAATAGCCCTCTCGGCATGAACATGAACTAACCTCTTGGTAGTTGAATGTGATATGGACATTTTGGCATTTTGAATGTATAATGGCCTTCTCGGCATGAACATGAACTGGCTTCTTAGCAGTTGAATATGATATGGCCCTTTCGGCATTTTGAACATATAATGGCCTTCTCGGCAATTTGAATATGCAATGGCCTCCTCGACAATTGAACATGAAATGACCCTCTTGGCAATTTGAATACACAATGACCCTTTCGGCAACTTTAATATGTAATGGCCCTCTCGACAGCTTGAATGGCCCTCTCGGCAGCTTGAATGATGAAATGGCCCTTTCGGCAACTTTAATGTGCAATGACCCTCTCAGTAGCTTGAATTACTCTTTTGGCAGCTTGTATAATGAAATGACCCTCTCGATAGCTTAAATGATTAAATGACCCTCTCAGCAACTTGAATATACAATGACCCTTTCGACAGCTTGAATGATGAAATGGCTCTTTCGGCAGCTTTAATATGCAATGTGATTGCTTGTTGGGGATTTGAGTGAGATAAATCTATTTAACTCAATCGTTCCCTTTGCAAATAAGACATGCAAAGACCTCCCTGAATCCACAGAAAATTTCTTAGTTTTAAAGTGAATTGATTTGTGTTGATTCTTCGATTGCCTACTCCTCGTCTTGTTGTCATTGATTGGTTGTCTCTTAACTTGCTATCTCCAATTGATCACTCTGACCTCTCTCTTCTTTATAGACATCAGAAAAAATGCAAAACTATTTTAAAAAGAATAAGTTTTGAAAAATAATTTTGATAAAAATTACTATCAAGTGTCATGTCACATAAAGCTCAAATGAACATGTTGGTTCAAAGCATCGATATATCTGGCAGCTTGTTTGGGAGGTTTGAGAGCTCCTTTAAGTTAGAGAAGTATGACACAACTTTTTCAACGTGTTGCAGTTGACTTTGAACTTTTGCACTACAAGATATATTTGAAGTTCATTTCGAACTTTTGTCAATGTTGGAGGATAACTTGAAGTTATCTTCGAACATCTAATCATGCTGATAATTTCCAAGGTTGTCTTCAGACTTCAGGTAATACTCAATGAAATGTTTTAGGTGATCCTAAAATATTTGTGCCCCAGCTAAATGTCTTGATGGATCACAATGTATCTTCAATGTATCTTAAACTCTAACTTGTTGAGGATGCATCTCTTTGTTGAGAATTTTTGAGTTCCGTCTCAGTTTCTTTTATGGGAGTATGACCGAATCGTTATGGCGCCTACGTATCCCATTGAGGCAGGATTCAGGTCAAACGTAGTTTCCCGCTCCAAAGATAGAGAAAATATAAATTCAAATAAGAAAATGACCAAGATCGACACAGGTCGCCTACGTATCTCATTCTTGCGAATTCAGGTCAAACATAGTTTGTTACAAGAAAAACTACTATAATTTGATAAAGGGGTGACCGAGGCCGACATATACCGCTACATATCTCATTCTTGAGAATTCAGGTCAGATGTAGTTCAAAACAAAGGTAAATAATCTGATAATAAATATAGAAATGATTACAAGCAAATGATGCAATTACAGGGAAAGAGAAAAGAAAACTTTGAATCTTCAAACATAGTCTCTTTTCATAGCATAGGAGTTGATCATCAAGTTGTGGTAGGCGATGTTTGTTCTAAATCATCATGTGATAATATGAATACGTTAATGTACTCTGAGTCTTTATTAAATGAATAATGGTTCTGACTTCTCTAATGTTTTTGTCTTCTCTCAGATTTAAAGTTTCAAATTGGCTTGAGTTGTTCCAATTTGACAAATAGTTCGGATATCATGATTTCTTTATCATACTCTTTGAACACTTCCATCAATATTCACCTTATTTTGTCCATTCAACTTATGACATGACATAATATGACAGGTTTTGAAATTATTTTACTAAAATCATAAACGAACATTGTTAGATAGCAAAATTACAGCAAGTAAAGTGAACTTTCACAATAAAAAAAGCTTTCATTTGAAAAAAAGAAATAGAAACTTTGGCATAACCATAGGGAAATTTGCCTTTTTCAAATCATTACGAGAGAAATAAAGCATAACGAGGCAAAATGATAAAAAAGGTAGGCCTTGAGCCTCTTTGTACTATCACCAATGTTAAAAATAATATAAACATTATCTTTATCTGTCAAGATGAGCGAAGAATCAGAGCGGAGTGGACGTCTGATTAGTCATTTGCTCCTTTGACTCAACGTCTTGTACGCCTAGTGTCCCCGTCAGTGCATCATCTTCTTCTTTGAACAAATTTTAGATTCCTCCCCTAGACCATCGTCTTTGTCATTTGTTTCATCGGAAATGACTAGTGCAAGTGAGGCAATGATTTTGATAAAGTGCGATCAACTTCATTCTTCTTATCAAGCATCAAAGTAGAAGCTATGTAGGGTATCATGATCTCAAATTCGAATTTCTCTATTTTGCTTGAAGAGGCTATCACTTTCTCACAACGATTAGAGATTGTGGGAATTATAGCTTTATCCATACCCCAATCTTCATTCATTTTCATTGTATTAATGGTCACCTCCTGATGATGGGATAGGGGATTACTATTGACACTAAGAGTGACCGTTTGAAGAGTGACAACCCTTCGATCGATCAAGTCTTGAATGTTATGCTTCAAGTTAATGCAACTATCGATGGTATGTCCAACACCTCCAGAATGATCAACACAGTGAAGATTAGACCTGTAAAATCTGGAATTGATGTTGATGCTTTTTGGTTCAACAGCTTGTACCAGATCAACTGCTTTCAATCTCTCAAAAATTTGAGTTTGACTTTAAATCGTTAGGCCTACCCTTGGCATAAAAAAGTCACATATATATTTTATGACTGTTTGTGTGAATATGTTACTTTATTTGAAGATATATTAGTCCACTCTTTTAAAAAAAATTTAGAACCTCTGAGGCATAAAAATCAAGTCACTATAAAAAAGATCATCCAAACATTCTTAGAGTCTTGAGTTTCTCAATAAAGTTTGAATTCGACTCTCAAAATTCTAAAATCTAGATTTGTCATTTCAATTTGAAAAAAAATATATTTGCGAACTACGTAGGACCTGATTTCTCCTTCACGAGATACGTGGGCAGTTTTCCAAGGCTCGGTCCCATATTTTGGAAAATGCTTATTTTTCTCCTTCATCCTTACAAAAATCATAAATTTCAAAAGACGGGAGAAAACCTTGATAAAGTATCTCTATGATTCACAAACTTCAAATTAAATAGGCAACATTTCGCCTATTTAGTCATTCTCCTATATTCGTAGGCTAGTATGTTTTCAATTAAAGCAACAATTATGTGTTTATTTTTCTATGTGATATTTTTCACAACCGCGAACACCTTTGAAACTCGAAACTTCTGGTCTCAGGAATCCTCAAATTGATCGAACTTTTCTGGAAACAGATTTGAGAGGGGTGAAAGATATTGAATGTTTTCTGGATAAGGAATGACTAGCTATCGAAACTGAAGAACGACTAACAATTCTCAAAATTTCTAGGATTTTTTGAGTGAAGAGTGGCTAATCAATTCCTGATTTCAAACCTTCAATTTAAAAATTCATCCTAAAATTCTCTTTCCCCAAAAATCCCTCATTTGTCGATTCAAGAGGTGGTATTTATAAAGAAATTTGGAATCAAAAATTGAGAGGAAAACAACTAGGATTTGGGACTTGAGATACAAAATTTAAATCTGATCAGAGATGTTGGGAGGATTGTTTGGTATCTATCGATGGTTGTCATTGTTGGGGTGTTATTGCTGCTACGTCGCTTTTGTCTGCTCTTCTACGCTTTTAGGTTCGTGCTGTTGTTCACATTTGGCATCGTTTGGTCACTGTTGTTATAGGGGACGAGGGTGAGGGAGCATGAATAAGAGTTAGACGTGTGAGGGAGAAAAGAGAAATAAAGAGGGGCGTATGTGTGTTGAGGATGAATATAGGTATAGGTGTGTGTGTTGTTGTGTAATGATGTGTTGTTGTGTATATGGGAGGTGGGCCGGGTATGGGGCATTTTGTGGGCTGGGTTGAGGAAATCTTTGGGGCTGAGTTGAGGGAGAGTATATGTTGTGTAAGTATATGTTTATTGTGAATGCTGAAAAACAAAGAGCCGGACCGGGTATGAGCATTATTGGTCCGAATTGGATGGACCAAATGGTCAACTGCGAACACCTTTGAAACTCAAAACTTTCGGTCTCAGGAATCCTCAAATTTATCGAACTTTTCTAGAAACTAATTTGAGAGGGGTGAAAGATATTGAATGTTTTCTTGATAAGGAACGATTAGCTATCGAAAATGAAGAACAACTAATAATTTGCAAAATTTCTAGGATTTCTAGAGTGAAGAGTGGCTGATCAATTCCTAATTTCTAACCTTCAATTTAAAAATTCATCCTAAAATTCTCTTCCCCGCAAAATCCCATCTTTGCCGATTCAAGCGGTGATATTTATAAACAAATTTGGGATAAAAAATCGAGAGTAAAATGGCTAGAATTTGGAGCTTGAGATTCAAAATTTAAATCTGATCAGAGACGTTGGGGAGGATCATTTGGTCTCTATCGATGGTTGTCATTGTTGGGGTGTCATTGCTGCTGCGTTGCTTTTGTCTACTCTGCTACACTTCTGAGTTTGTGCTATTGTTCACGTTTGGCATCGTTTGGTCGCAGTCATTACAGGGGACGAGGGTGAGAGAGCGTGAATGAGAGTTAGGCGTGTGAGGGAGAAAAGAGGATGAAAGAGGGGCACACGCGTGTTAAGGCTGAATATAGGTATAGGTGTGTGTGTTGTTGTGTAATGGTGTGCTGTTGTGTATATGGGAGGTGGGCCGGTTATGGGGCATTTTGTGGGCAGGGTTGAGGAAATCTTTGGGGCTGGGTTGAGGAAGAGTATATGTGGTGCAAGTATATGTTTATTGTGAATGCTGAAAAACAAAGAGCTGGGTCAGGTATGAGCATTATTGGTCCAAATTAGATGGACCAAATGGTCGGATGAATTTTTAAATTAAATGTTATAAATTAGGAATTAATCAGCCACTCTCCACTCCATAAATCCTAGAAGGCGATTTCTTTGCAGTTAATTCATTTTATTGATTGTGTTGAGTTGTTTTTGTATATGGTTGAATTTCCTGTGATTTTTGTTTAAACTCTCGTAACTTCCATGCTGATTTGAGTATGGTTTATATTCTGGAGGAGAGGTTGTAGTCGTTTTATATCTCTTTTAATTTGGGCTTATCCTGTTCTTCATTTTACGCTTT
Source organism: Solanum aculeatissimum (assembly GCA_038996855.1). Classification (NCBI taxonomy): domain Eukaryota; kingdom Viridiplantae; phylum Streptophyta; class Magnoliopsida; order Solanales; family Solanaceae; genus Solanum; species Solanum aculeatissimum. The sequence goes on from JBCEWC010009766.1 coordinate 8,350, forward strand.
GAGTTAAGTTTAGTCATCAAAATATGATTCTGGTTGCGTTCAACCCCTGTTGTTCATGATCGTTGTGCCTGAATTACTAGTTTGTAATTGATTTGTTGCTGCGTTATTGTTATTGTCCATTTGTTATGACATTTTTGAATGTTGTAAAATTGTGTTTAACTTGTAGGCGTCTCGACTATATGTTAATTTTGTGTCTTTTTCTCAATGTCCATCATGTTTAAATCAGTTCCAACATTTTCCAACTAGTGGTGTTTTAAAGTTATCTATCTTCACTATGTCAAGTATTAAAGTTGAATCTTTAACGTGAGCTTAAAATTATATGCTAAAACAACTTAAAAGCTGTTAGTATTTGCTGTAAAATCCCTCCTCGTCTCTATCCTTTGCCTCTCTTTCTGTTTCGAGTCTGTAACAGTCAAGTCTTAGGCATTTTTTAATGATTCCTAGCTCTAATGACAACTGTGTGAACTGCTGTTTGACATATCATTTAGTGTTGTTCTAGTCGTAATAGTTTTTTAATGAGCTACTTGTTCGTGTGGATAGTAAGTATATGTTGCTGGCATACTCCTTTACTGAAATGAATGCGCATTCTCTTTCTGGCAAGCGAAGATATACTTCTAACCTCTCAGTAACCAATGGTTGATGATTGGTTGACTTGAAAGGGTCTTGTCCTCAAATAGAACAAGTGTGTTGGTGTTTCCGGGACAGAATTCCTAGTGGAGGCATCGGGGCTAGACCAGCCTCGAGCTTCCAGAGGAGTGGTTTCTTTCTGAACTTTCTTACTTATGCGATGAGGAGCTTACTTAGGCCAAAAGGCTCATTCCAGGAGTGAAAGAGAACCTGGCTTGCTTAGCAACCAAAGCTAGCTTACTAAGGAAAAACCTTTTAATGGGAGACCCTTCTTTGCCGGGCCGGGTACTTCTCCTTTATCCCTTGCCTTGCTTTTTTGCTCGGCCACTCTCTCTCTTACTTTCTTTCATTTAGTTAGGCGCGGTCAACAAGGAACAACCTGGCAGAGTGTCCTGAGATAACAAGACATCAGTGATGCTGTTTGGTTGGTATTCTAATGCTATTTTGTTTCATCTTTTGTATTTAAACGATTAGCTTTTGTCACTTTAAGAGTGTTAGTTCGCAAAAAGATTAAAGAAAATTTAGGTTTTAATACTCTGTTTGGAAGGTTCATTTGTTTAGCTGCTGAAAGATGAATTTTAGTTTTGTTTTTTTGCTTAAAATGGTCTAACTTCTGAGTTGTGCCTCAGTTCTTTGGTGTTTACTAGTTATGATTCCGAGAGTGGTGCATATTCTGGTGATTGTTGATTAGCTGTAGTCTATGTGTTAGATTTGACGCATATTCATGGATGTCGTTTAAATTAAGGCTCTATTGACTACTCTGTTGTTTTCTTTTTCTTGCTCAAATCTGCAAGAGCCTTTGAGTATATCCATGACTCTCTTATATAGGTTTCAGATCACCTATGTTGTTTCTAAAGTTTTCATACATTGTGGAGTACTGATTTTCTAAACCCATTTCTGTTTAGAATTGTTGGTTTGTCTCTTCTCTGTTTTCCTTATTTACTTTTTTAAGACATCACTTTTGTTAAGTACAAAGGTTGTTTGATGTGGTTTTGTTTAGGTTAAGTTCAGGGCTTGAATATTGGTGTTATTTATGTTTTGGCATTGTGCTGGTGCAAATTCATCGTGCCTTTTCATTCTATCTTGGTCTAGATTTATCGTCTAAAAGCTCTTTACTTTCGAAAATAGTGATTTTCCTAGCATTTTCTTGTTTCAAATGTTTTCTGGACCTGCAAACTTCTTAGTATGCCCAGTCCAGGTTCAAATTTAATTCCTTTATGTGTCGCATCTTCTTGGTTTTCAAATTTACTACTCATTCAAATCTTTATCTCAAGACTTCCCGTTTTGCAATCATCTGGATGTTCCGTAAGAGTTTTTAATGCCTTTAGTTTTCACTAGGATATCGCGTGTTGTTTCCTTCGCTGTGGCTTTATCTTTTGTTTTCTCTCTTTTCTTATCTCTTTTTTTTAAAAATATTTTGCATCAAATCAGTTCGCTATTGATGATAATGTTACTGTGTCACTCTAAGTGGTAACAAATTATGTTTCAGTTTTAACTTAGCATATATTAGGACATCTTTGAAATCTGGCCATTTTTCAGCGCATTAAATGGTTCAAGCCTATTAGCTCGTTAATATAATAGCTGACCTATTCTTCTCTTGTAACCACATGATATATGTCGTTTAAAAGACTAGATTTTCACCATTTTAATGCTTTAAAAGCTGAGTGTTTTATGTAAGCTCAAATTTTTATTGAAATAACTTCGAATCTGTGAGTATGTTTTGCCTTCACTTTTGTTTCAGTTGCAGATTTTGGCCCTAATCTGTAACTAGTCGTCCATATTACTGTAGGGTGATATGTAATCCATGTCTTTTGGCTCATTCTCCTGACTCGTTTTATCATTTTGGCCTATTTGTTGGTGTCTATGACTTGTACATCCTGTTACATTTATTTCAGACTTTGAAACCTGCATACCTTTGCCTATTCCTACCGACAAATGCTTAAACTTTCAGTTTTATGTTTAATTATGAACTCTATTTGTTTAATCACAGTGATCTGTGTAAAATGACCTCAAGTTGATTCTGGTTTGTCACACTAATGCATTTATTTTGTAACAAAATCTCTCTTTTGATTGCTTATTAAATTTGGGTTCAAAACATGTTTGAACTTGAGTATTTCAAGTTTTTCCTTGGCTTAATTGTTGGCTTGTTTCCTTTATAAATGTAAGTTATGTGTGGTTTGGATTAGCCATGAGTTGTTGGATTAACCCATTCATGTGTGCAGCACTTCGAAAATGTATTTGGTCGAATAGTCCACTAATTCTTACGAAATTCCTAATTATGATACGTTTTAATCTTATGTGTCTTACCTTAACTTGCATTTCCAGTGACACATTTGCATCTTTATCAAATGTTCTCTTACTATAATTTTGTTTTCACTCTTCAAGGGACCAAAAAAAATGCCTAGTTACAGTAGCCTGGTGAGTCGTTGTGCTCTAGAGGTTACTATGCGCAAGTCCTTTTCCTTGTGAATTAGCTGTTGTTGAGTTAGCATCATGGTGTTTTTATGAGTTATGTTTCATCTTGTTTAGCATGCGTTGGTATACCTTCTACTTGTCTATCAAGGATTAATTTGGTTTCTTATTTCTCAATTGTCACACTTTGCCTCTTCATCTTGTTACATTCTTGTCTATTAAGAATAGAGATTTTCTAATCATGATTTTTTATTTATTTTTTTTTCCTCAAAGAATCTTTACTTGGCCTTACCTAATTAAAATTTGATACTGTTATTTGTCAAAATAATCTTCTCATCCCTTGTTAACATTCTGAATGCTTGATATGTCCTGTTGTTCTGAGCTATGTTTCATCTTGTTTAGCATGCGTTAGTATACCTTCTACTTGTCTATCAAGGATTAATTTGGTTCCCTGTTTCTCAATTGTCACATTTTACCTCTTCATCAGGTTACATTCTTGTCTATTAAGAATAGAGATTTCCTAATCATGATTATTTATTTATTTATTCCTTAAAGCATGTTTACTTGGCCTTACCTGATTAAAATTTGACACTGTTATTTATCAAAATAATCTTCTCATCCCTTGTTAACATTTTGAATGCTTGATATGTCCTTGAAAGTTTACATGCAATGGATTTTATTTTATTCTATTTATTTTTCTAGGATACTTGAATTTCTTGCACTTCAATTGGGTCTTTTGTTCATTTGCTAATTTTAGTTCTTTTCTTTATTGTATGAAATCCTCGTTCATGAGTCCATTGGGACTCTTCCATCCCCTTTTGCATTTTCCGATAGGCCATGAAGGCCCAGGTATTTTTTTCCTCAAGTCAACCATCATATTCAGAAAAAAGAGAGGAAGGATCATGGGTTGGAAGCGGATATACAGGTCAAGGAAGCTGAAATTCAATGCATATACACAGATATACACCAAGTGTATACCGTAACAGAAAAAGGCTAAAAGGCTAAGGCAACAACATCGAGACTTTAAAAGGGCTAGGCAAGCCCAAAATTTAGAAAGTTAAGACAAGTTGTGAGAATTGGGTACGTCAAGCCCAAATCTCTACTTTAGTTTATTTTTATTATGTTCATTACATTTATTTGTGTTGTTATTTGATGTTTGTTCAACTCTAACACTAACGTTTTTATTACATTTGTTTTAATCTAATTAAATCTCCAAATGACAAACTATTTTTGTTAATTTTAAAATTGTTTATCTCACCTACTTATTTATTTTTTGAGAATTACTTTTTATTTCAAATTGGTCAATTATTAACTTCCTTTAAAAAAAGTTGAGTTTAAAAACTCCAAGTCTTTCGAAACTTTGACAAAGTCTTTTTTTTATTTTAAAAAAAGTATTTTCAATATTCCGATTACTTGTTATTTCTCTTTTTTTTCTAAATAATAATAATAATAATAATAATTACAATATTTTTAATCGATAATGATCTCCTCTTTGGAATTTCAAATCTTTATTTTAAATTTTGGCAAATACTTTTTTACAAATTGTTTTCCTTTTGGAATACTTAGGTCACTTATTACTTTTCTCTCAAGAATAAAACAAAACAAAATAAAATGTGTTTTACTTCTTACTCAAAATGTTTCAAGTCTTTTTAAAAATAAATAAATCAATAAGTTTGGATTTCCTCTTTCATAATAAGTTAATTTAAAATGTGCTTCCTTTGAAATGAGTTCTAGATACTTTACTTGAAATTTTTAAAGAATAATTTTCTCTCTTAAAAAATCTAAGTCTTTCTAAGGATAGGATTATTTTACTCTTATTGTAAATTGTTTCATTTATTTAAAACTTTTTACTCGAATTACCTTAACATTTTCAACCAAATTTTGATTAGTTAGTCAAATTTTTCTAACTGTCGGACAACCGCATGTTAGCGACCGTTTCAAGTGCGTAAAACCTTCTTGAAATAGAAATTTGTACTCGGACTCATTTTCTAAATAATAATAATAATAATTATAATATTTTTAATAAATAATGGTATTCTCTTTGGAATTTCAAATCTTTGTTTTAAATTTTGGCAAATATTCTTTTTACAAATTGCTTTCTTTATAGAATACTTGAGTTTTTTATTACTTTTTCTTTCAAGAATAAATTAAAATAAAATAAAATAAAATAAAGAAAATATGTTTACTCCTTACTCAAAATGTTTCAAGTCCTTTTTTAATAAATAAATAAAGATATTAGTTTTCCCTCTCGACAATTTGAATACGCAATGGCCCTTTTGGCAGCTTGAATGATGAAATGACCCTCTCGCCAGCTTTAATATGCGATGATCCTCTCGATAGCTTGAATGACCCTCTCGACAGATTGTATGATGAAATGGCCCTCTGGGCAGATTGAATGAAATGACCCTCTCGACAACTTGAATGATGAAATGGCCCTTTCGGCAACTTTAATATGCAATGGCCCTCTCGGCAGCTTGAATGGCCCTTTTGGCAGCTTGTATAATGAAATGGCCCTCTTGGCAGCTTAAATGATGAAATGACCCTCTCGACAACTTGAATATGCAATTGCCCTTTCGACAACTTGAATGATGAAATGACCCTTTCAGCAGCTTTAATATGCAATGTGATGGCTTGCTGGGGATTTGAGTGAGACAAAGCTATTTAACTCGATCATTCCCCTTGCAAATAAGACCTGCAAAGACCTCCCTGAATCCACTGAAAATTTCTTAGTTTTAAAGTGAATTGATTTGTGTTGATTCTTCGATTGCCTACTCCTCGTCTTGTTGTCTTTGATTGATTGTCTCTTAGCTTGCTATCTCCAATTGATCACTCTGACCTCCCTCTTCTTGATAGACATCAGAAAAAATGCAAAACTATTTTAAAAAGAATAAGTTTTAAAAATTAATTTTGATAAAAATTACTGTCAAGTGTCATGCCACATAAAGCTCAAATGAACATGTTGGTTCGAAGCTTCGATATGTATGCCAACTTGTTTGGGAGGTTTGAGAGCTCCTTTAAGTTGGGGAAGTATGACACGACTTTTTCAACGCGTTGCAGTTGACTCTGAACTTTTGCAATACAAGAGATATTTGAAGTTCATTTTGAACTTTTGTCAATGTTGAGGGATTACTTGAAGTTATCTTTGAACATCTAATCATGCTGGGAATTTTTAAGGTTGTCTTCAGACTTCTGGTAATATTTCTGTCCTAGTTAAATGCCTTGATGAATCACAATGTATCTTAAATGTCCCAGTTTCTTTTATGGTAGTATGACCTAACCATTATGGCGCCTACGTATCCCATTGAGGCAGGAATTAGGTCAAACGTAGTTCCTCTCTCCAAATATAGAGAAAAATATAAATTCAAATAAGAAAATGCTCGAGGCCGACATAGGCCGCCTACGTATCTCATTCTTGAAAATTCAGGTCAAACGTAGTTCATTATAAGAAAAACTACTAGAATTTGATAAAGGGGTGACCGAGGCCAACATAGTTTGCCTACGTATCTCATTCTTGAGAATTCAGGTCAAACATAGTTCAAAACAAAGGCGAATAATTTGATAATAAACATAGAAATGATTACAAGCAAATGATGCAATTACAGGGAAAGAGAAGAAAACTTTGAATCTTCAGACATAGTGTCTCATTATAGCATAGGAGTTGATCGTCATGTTGTGGTAGGCTATGTTTGTGCTAAGTCATCATGTGACAAGATGAACATGTTAACGTACTCTTCGAGCAGGTTGATAAACTTTCTCTTCTGAGTCTTTATCAATTGAATAATGGTTCTGACTTCTCTGATATTTTTGTCTTTTCTCTGATTTACAGTTTCAAACTGGCTTGAGTTTTTCCAATTTGATAAATAGTTCGGATATCACAATTTCTTCATCATACTCTTTGAACAGTTCATCAAAATTCACCTCATTTTGTCCATTCAGCTTATGATATGACATAATATGACATGTTATAAAATTATTTTACTAAAATTATAAACGAACATTGTTAGATAGCAAAATTAAAGAAAGTAAAATGAACTTTCACAATAAAAGAAACTTTCATTTGAAAGAAAGAAATAGAAACTTTGGCATAACCATAGGGCAATTTGCCTTTTCCAAAACATTACGAGAGAAATAAAGCATAACGAGGCAAAATGATATAAAAGGTAGGTCTTGATACTCTTTGGACTACCACCAATTTTAAAAATAATATAAAAATTATCTTTATCTATTAAGATGAGGGAAGAATCAGGAGCGGAGTGGATGTATGATTAGTCATTTGCTCCTTTAACTCAGCGTCATGTACGCCTAGTGTCACCGTTAGTGCATCATAATCTTCTTTGAACAAATCTTAGATTCCTCCCCTAGACCATCGTCTTTGTCATTTTTTACATCGGAAATGACTAGTGCAAGTGAGGCAATGATTTTGATAAAGTGAGATCAACTTCATTCTTCTTCTCAAGCATCAAAGTAGAAGCTATGTAGGGTATCATGATCTCAAATTCGAATTTCTCTATTTTGCTTGAAGAGGCTATCACTTTCTCACAACGATTAGTGGTCGTGGGAATTATAGCTTTATCCATATCCCAATCTTTGTTGATTTCCATCGTATTAATGTTCACCTCCTGATGATGGGGTAGGGGATTACTATTGACACTAGGAGTGATAGTTTAAAGAGTGACAACCCTTTGATCGATCAAGTCATGAATTTTATGCTTCAAGTTAATGAAACTATCGGTGGTATGTCCAACACCTCCGGAATGATAAGCACAATGAAGATTGAACCTGTAAAATTTGGAATTGATGTTGATGCTTTTTGGTTCAATAGCTTGTACCAGATCAGATGCTTTCAATATCTCAAAAATTTGGGTTCGACTTTCCACCAAAGGAGTAAAGACTCGAAGAGTCTTCTTCGTAAGATTTAGATGAATACTATTGCAATCATTTCTTGAAGATAGAGGCACTTGACAATAGTTTGGAGGATTTTGAAAAGTTGGTTCTAGCGTTTGAAATTTTGGATATGGTGGAACTTGGTAGCTTTGAGCGGTATTTTTGTAATTTAGCAATGGAGCTCGGTAATTTGACAGGATACTTCGGTAATTTGGCCATGGAGCTTGTACATTTGGAGGGATACTTTGATAAGTTAATACTGGAGCTTGGAAATTTGGTTGGTTGGAGAAAATTAGGTAGGGGTTTTGTGGAGCTTGGGGATAGATATTAGGTAGCGAGTGTTTTAGACTGTTGAATCTGGTGTGTTTCGATTTTGGTTCAGAAGAAATGGAAGACACGTCTTCCCTCTTTCTTCTCAATAGCACTAAGGGTTTAGTTTGAGTAGTTATTCGGGTAATATTTCCTGTCTTAAGACCGTATTCGATAACCTCACCAACTTCGACCATTTCACCAAACTTTTCTCCTGTCATGAGTAGAATTTTATCAAAGTACTCTGACTCTTGGCTGCGCAAAAAACTTTGATAATCTCTTCCTCGGTCATGGGAGGCCTAACCTTTGCAGTCTCTTTCCTCCATCGATACACATATTCTCGATAGCTTTCAGTAGACTTTTGTTTGATTCTTTCCAAAGAGTATCGATCAGGAATAATTTCTATGTTGTAAGTAAATCTCTCGATGAAATCATTGATCAAAGTATTCTAACTAGACCATTGCTTTATTTTTCGAGAAGTAAACCAATCTAAAGCTTCTCCAGTTAGACTTTGGCTGAAGAGTTGCATCAATAGAGCCTCATTTTTCTCAACTCCTATGTGTCGGTCACAGTAAGATCTCAAATGAACCAAGGGATTACCATCTTCACTAAAAGTGTCAAATTTCGGTACTTTAAACCCTTCTGGGAGGTCCAAATCCAAATAAATGTTCAAATCTTTTCCTCGCGGGCTCTATTTAGCAATTGCGGAGTCCATCATGATAACTTCAACTAAATCAACGTCCTCGCTATTCTCAATCATTTTTCTTTTCCTTTTGATAGACTTTGGTTAGGGAAGGAATCTTCGAAATTCTTAGACCTCGTGAGGTAGGGATGTCCAACCATTTTTGTCAACACAAATCAATTCTAATCACATGTCGAATGAAAATAACTCAAAAGATAAATGTGTTAGTCCTTGATCATAATGAATAATGTAAAATATCACATAGAAAAATGAACACATAATAGTTGCTTTGTTTGAAAACATACTAGCTTACGAGTATAGGAGAATGACTAAATAGGCAAAATGTTGCCTATTTAATTTTAGGTTTGTGAATCAGAAAGATACTTTATCAAGGTTTTGTCACGTCTTTTGAAATTTATGATTTTTGTAAGGATGGAGGAGAAAAATAAGTATTTTCCAAAATATGGGACCGAGCCTTGGAAGACTGTCCACATATCTCGTGAAGGAGAAATCAGGTCCTACATAGTTTGCAATTTTTTTTTTCAAATTGAAATGACAAATCTACCTCTTGTCGGATTTTAGAATTTTGAGAGTCGAATTCAAACTTTATTGAGAAACTCAAGACTAAGAATGTTTGGACGATCTTTTTGATAGTGACTTGATTTTTGTGCCTAAGAGGTTCTAAATTTTTTTCGAAAGGAGTGGACTAATATATCTTTGAATAAAGCAACAGATTCACACAAACAGTTATAAAATATAGCACGTAAGCAGTTATTACACATTATAAATAGATATGTGACCCTTTTGTGCCAAGGGTAGGCCTAACGATTTAAAAAAAGTATTACGCAATTTGAAACGTTCCATTGCCCCAAAAGAATATATTTTACAAGTTTGATAAATAAATTGTCCTTGATTAAAGTTTACATGCAATGAATTTTATTTTATTCTATTTATTTTTCTAGGATACTTGAATTGCTTGTGTGACGACCCCTCTAGAGGGCCTCTACATACTCAGGTATTGTCTATGCCTTTGTGACGACCCCTCTAGAGGGCCTCTACATACTCAGGTATTGTCTATGCCTTGGCCTGTCAGTTCGCCCTTTCA
>JBCEWC010009767.1:0-18368 GCA_038996855.1 Solanum aculeatissimum
TACCTAGTTTATTATGTTGCTTATCTCACTTATGTATTGAGGGTGATCCTCAAACTATATCGAGGCCCTATTTCACCTATGTAGAGGCTTATGGACAAACTCTAAACTCTAAACTCTTGTACTCCAACTTGAATGTTGAATGTTATGTTTATGAAATCTTTATTTATTAGATGAGTGTAATGATGCTATGATGGCTTGATCGAGAACTTTCGGGTTCTCCTTCGCCATGTCACACCTAGGCCCCCTATCCGGGTCGTGACAGTGGGAGAACCAATACTACACCCAACTATGCAATCCATTCAAAATTAAGCATTTAAGATTATAAATTCACATTTGAATAACGACCAATTGAGTTCCTGTAAACTCAGATAGAAATAAAATAAATAATGTGATGCCTCCCAAGAACCTGAAAGTAATTGTACAAAAGCATCTACCAATAGTCTATAATAATAGAACGCAACCCCAGAAATATCATAAAAATAGAGTCTATAAGTCTAAGAGGAGAATGGACTAAGAGTCATAGAAAATCAATGGTAGCCTGAAAGAGGTAGCTCACTCATGAATTTTAGAGATAAATAATTGCCTAATAATGGTCTATAAGTAGCTACTTGAAGATGCCCTATACTCAACAAAAAAAGAAAAAATGCAATATCAACAATGGTGTACTAGTAGGATCACACAACTGTTCTAGTAAGTGATATATAAATAAGCAACCATGACACAGTAAACCACACATCCATAAAAAGAATAACAAAATAACAGTTCATGCTTAATAATACCAATTCAATTATTATTAGCTTGAAACAACAATAATAATAGTCATCCCATGGGACCCACACCAAATAAATTATATGTTAGAATGTGACACGTGGTTAAATAATATGTCAAAATATGAGATTTGAGCCAATAATGTATCAAAACATGACACTGATCCAATAATGTGTGGGAACATGATACCTAATATAATTATGTATCGAATCGTGAGTCTCGATCCACAATCATAGTCACAATCACAATTACAATCATAGTGAATGATTCACAATTTATCAAGTTCAAATACTAAGTTCATTGCATGCATTTTGATATTGAGTAATTATTTATTAGGTTTATTTTATTATTCCCTATTCTCATACATACATGTAATACTATTGATGTAGAAAATAAGCAAATATACCTCAAATGGGAATAAAAAATTATCACCTACCTCAAAATAAACCTTAAAAACTCAAAGTAACCAGAGCTTTTCCCTTTTCTAAAGTCCTGGCTCGTTCTTGGTATATAAACAATCAAGAATTACAATTAATCAACAACCAATTGCTTAAATTACCTAAATTATAACAAAATCCTAACTATTAATCACTTTTGTAATCATCTCTCCCAACTAGGGCTATTTTTCACCATTAATTTGCAGGTCACAATTTTCTTTATGAGGATTTTCCTAGATTCTAAGGTTTAGAAAGCAAATTACAAGTTAAAAAATGATTAACTTACCTTTGTCGATGTATTAGGTTACAAAATAAGGAAAAACTATCCTAAGTCACTTATGATCTTTCAAGGACAAACTGGGAGAAATAAAAATAATTTTAAGGCTTTTTAGACTTAAAATCTGTGATTGTCCCACTACGACAGTCACTTATCCTGTCATAGAGGCACTACTATAGTAGGATTTATCTAGTTATGATGAGTTTCATAGAGACAAAAACTCATAACTCGTGTCTCAAGTTTCTATTTCACAACACACCCTCAAACCACGATATTCAATAATCTATCCTTTGCGTTATGATCAATTTTGAGAATTCTTCTCGCCAAAATTCAATTCTGTACAGTCTTCTAGCTCCTTATTATCTTTGCTATCAACTAAAAAGATCAAACTCATGAATTAACCCCCAATCTATTAAAAGATTTTTTCAAACCTCACATGATTCAACTTTCGTCCAAGTCTACCCTAGGTTCAAAAATTTCATATTACTACTCAAAAGTTTTCTGGTTCAATTTCCTTCTCTATTGACCTACCCATAATGACATAGGTAAGTATTTATGATAGATACTAATTTACCCATCACTCATTCCCAAGGGATCAAATAGGAAAACTAAGCTAAGATAAGAGTAGTGTAGTACTTGAATTAGTGAGAGATTGAGGATACTTGTCTCATATATCCTTCTTGATTTTCCAAGTTACTTTCTCAATTGGTCAATATTTTTATTGGGCCTTCACTGATTTAATCTCCTTGGTCCTTAACTTTCGAACATCCCGATCAAGAATTGTAATTAACTCTTCCTCATATTAGATATTTTTGTCTAATAGCACTGAGTCTCACTTAACAATATAATCCCCATCTTCATGATACTTCTATAATATAAATTCATGGAATACTGGATGGACACCAAATAAGCTAAGTGGCAAAGCCAACCCATAAGCCACTGACCTTATATTAAAGGATATCAAAAGGGGTAATATAGCGAAGACTAAGCCTTCTTACTGAATCTCATAATACCTTTTATGTGGGATACTTACAAAAGAACCTGCTCACCATCCTAAAATGTCATATCCCTAACTTTACGATATGCATATTGTTTTATTGACTCTGGGCTGCTAGGAGCTGAGCTTGGATGGTATTTACCTTATCCTAATCATCCTTTACCAAATCAACCCCTTAGGCTTCACATATGTAGTCTTAAACCACCCTATTGGTAACCAACATCCTTTCCTATAAAGTTCTTTAAAAGTAGTCATGTTAGTACTGAAATGATATCTATTATTGTAAGCAAACTCACATAATGGTAGGAGTTTGTCCCATTGAACTCCAAAGTCGATTATACATGTTTTCAACACTTGGATGGTTTTCTCTAACTTATCCATCTATGGATGAAAAACAATGCTGAAAGTGAGTTGTGTGCCTAACTCCTCATGAAACATTTCTCAAATTTGATATAAACTGAGTAACACGTTCTGAGATGATACAAAAGAGGTACCCCTTGTAATCTCACTATTTCTTTCACATATTTTCTCCAATTGCTGAGTATTATAATCCACTTTGACATGAATGAAGTGGGATGACTTTTTTAGCCTGTCAACCACAATACAAACAAAATTAAACTTTCCTAAGGTCTTAGGAAGATCCGCTACAAAATCCATCACTATCCTGTCCCACTTCCATTCAAGAATGTGCATTTTATGAAGAAAATCTATTGGTCTTTGGCACTCATATTTTACTTGTTGACAATTCCATACTTGGCCACAAATTCAGCTATGTTTTTTTTCATTTTGGCCACCAATAAAGTTGCCTCAAATCTCAATACATCTTTTTCATACCTGGATAAATGGAATATCGTGAACCATGAGCCTCTAATAATATCTTCTTAACTATGTTATCTAATCGAGGAACATATTTTTTTCCCTAAAATTGACCACTCCGCCTATATTAAGAGAAATATCTTGTGCCTTACTAGACATTCCCTTGCTTCTAATCTCATTCGGGTTCTCATCTTAAAATTTCTTGGCCTTAATCTTCTCAATGAAAGTGGGCCTGATCTTAATACTGGCTAACACTCCACCTTTCTTTAAGATGCCTAGCTTTATAAATATACTCTCCAGTTCTTGAATCTCTTTAGCCGAAGGTCGCTTAGATACACCCCAAGCTATAATACCCATAATTACTAGTTTTTGGCTCAATGCATTTTCAACCATATTAGCCTTACTTGGTTGGTATTGGATGGTGGAATCATAATCCTTAAGTAATTCAATCCACCTTTGTTGTCTCAGATTCAAGTTTTTCTGAGTAAGCACATGTTGTAGACTGCGATGGTTGGTAAACATATCACACTTGGCCCTATTGAGAAAATGTAGCCAGATTTAGTGAGTAAACACTATCTCTATCAACTCCGAGTCATGTGTTGGTAGTTCCTCTCTTGAAACTTTAAATGCCACAAAACATAGGTTATAACATTCTTATCCTGCAATAACGCAACATCCAAACCCATATATGAGGCATCATAATAAATGATAAAATTCTTACCTTCCACCAACAAAGTCAAGATTAAGGCAGTTGTTAGAAGGATCTTGAGTTTTTGAAAGCTCTCCTCACTCTTGTCTTTCCAATCAAAGGGAACATCTTTCTAGGTCAACATTGTCCTCTGTGTAGAAATATAAGTATGGTTCTTCATAAATCATTGGTAATAACTTGTATGCCTGATGTAGCCCAAGCTATACCTCCTTTTGAAGGTAAAAGCTATTATTATCAAGATATATAACCTAACTAAGGTTAGGGTCAAACCTATAGGGAATATGACAGACTTCCGATCAATTCAGAGTAAAGTGGGGGTAATTAACCTACTTATATACCAAAAAGAGGGGGGTTTGAATTTGCAAGAAAAATAAACCTAGACTAGTGCTAGTCTTATGAAATCAGTAGAAGAGCTAACTAGGGTGATATGTTTCTCATGTTTTCCTAACTCAGTATTACTAGATAATTATAATCTTTTCCAGTTTGTAGATGTAGAACAGTGAGTTAGGTTTACCTAACCCTTTGATCCAACGGAGAGGTAAATTTCACTGGTATTTGATCCATCTCCACAGTGTGATATTACTAATCCTTACCTATTATCCCATTACAACTTCTCCTTGATAATGTTTGGTTGATTAGACGAGAAAATATCAACTAAATCCTGTTAATTATTCTCTTTTCCTATTCATTACCTCTTTAATCCGGCAAGTAACACTAGGAGAGTTCTAACATTGAATACCACTAAAAAACATGAAAACGAAGAGAAGTAATTAATAAATTCATACACATTTTCCAAGAATTACAAATTGTTCGTTTTACTTTATTAGTTTTTCATGGTTCCCACAATCCTAGTTGTGAATTTAGCTACTCATGATCAGTGTATATGCAATAATCATGATATAGAATAACATAATTAAGAACTTACACAAATGAATTTAAGCCCATGGAATTCAACTCTTCAATAGAAATTGCAAGTACAAATCAAGAACACAAAATATTGTAAAAATCCCAAAATCTATAACTACTGGTAATTCTTGTCCTCTCTTTCAAAAATTAATCTAAAAATCTATTTATAATGTTTAAAATAAAAAATCAAATTAAAATAGGACAACTGGATAGACAAGCTTTACGAGCAACTTCTACGGGCTGTATAATGTTCCACTGCCCATAATTGGGGTTTCATGCTTCTCTTCTGGAGTAGTCTTCTACGAGACCTATCTATGGGCCGTATAAGATTCTATGACCTATGGAGGGTTTCGTCTAATGAACTTTTATCACTTCTCCACTTTTTGATCCTCAGGGTACGATATCACTCTACGACTCGTAGAACACTTTATGACTCATTTGCTTATTCGTAGAGATTTTGTGCAAATTTTTTTTTCTTCACTTGAATTTGATACGAACCCTCTTCTACGTCCCGTGAAATCTTTCTCGACCCATAAAGGGTTCCATGGATCCTCAAAATCTACAAATTCAACAAACGTAGCCTAAACATTATGCTAACCCTGTAATCCTGCAAAACAAACATAAAAATATATCAAGCCTACTAACATCACTTTCGGAACCCACAAAATCCTAAGTTTTAAGCATCAAAGGTTTTGATTTCGACAACACATCAATGCCCCACAAATCTCTTAACCTTAGTCACAGATTTAGGCAAGACTCAATTTTTAACTGCTTTAATCTTTTATGGATCCACTATCACCTTTTTTTTAAAATCAAGATGCCACAAAAAGGAAATGGAAGATTATTAAAATGCACACTTAGAAAATTTAGCATACACTTTCTACTTCCCTAGGACATCCAAAACAATGTGAAGATAGTTTGCATGCTTATTCTTACTTTTCGAATACTGTATACCTCAAATTTTTAAGCGAATACCATGCCATCCGTTATATGTGTATAAGATTGTACCAAATTATTCTTAATTTTTCATAGGTGTCTAAGTAAATTTTTAGTGTGGGAATAGATTTAGAGATGAATTCACATGAATTCTTTAGCACAAAGTACAGTTAAAAGCTTCCTTATTGATTGTATTTTGATATAAAATTTTATAAAAGTTAGGTGTTCCAATAACTTCAAATTTTATAAATCTGTTAGGATCAATTACTAAGTTGTTAAAGTGTATTAGATCTAGTTTAGGATCATAAGGGATCTCTTATACCAAACCTAGTTCAAATAATTTCTATGAGCTAAGATTTTGCATGAGTTTATATAAGGGTCAACTTTAAATGATCATATCTCTCAACATATAATGAGTTAGGTGATCTGTAACCAATCAAATTAAAGGCATTTGAGTCTTATTTTAAATGCCACTAATTTTGCCTCATTTTTAGTTCTTACAAAAAAGTTATGGCCATTTATTAGAGACGTACAATCCCGAGATAGTAGGGTCCATGACAAGTTCGCATTGTAGATCTGGGGAAAAAATCTATCTGACACAATTTTTTTGTAATGGGTGCTATTTTACACTTTCTCTACGTTACCACCTCTTATACTATGTCATTTTAAAATATTCTCCTAAGCCTATAACTACCCAAACCCACCAAATTTTTCTCATTCTTTTATAATTCTTCATTATAAAAATTCTCTCTAGGAAGTTCTCCAAGGCTCCATTGAAGACCAAGTTGAATTCTTCCAATTTCTCCCATTTTCTAAGCTTTTCTTAAGATTATCATTCAATGTATGTAGGTATTCAATCATGGTTCCCTTTTATCCATGGATCTCAACAAATTCCTCACTTTTTCTATCAAATTCAATAATGTTTTATGGGTTTTCATGATTTCTATACCAATTGCATGATGTAAGAACCCTCAAGTTAGAAGTCTTGATAGTGCAGTAAAGTGGGATTAGAAAATTTCAAGACATTTCATGATCCCAATTCACAGCCCCTGGTTTGAAGTTCAGGGCTATTTTACGAGCCCAGTTAATAGCTCGTAGTTCAAACCACGAGCTGTAGACTAGGTTCGTGGATAGGGGACACAGGAAGTTGGAATTTTCTAAATGTTGAAGGGATCTACGAGGGCATAATATGGCCCATGGAGTGGAACACGACCCATGAAAAGTGGTCATGGATGGAAGCTCAGAGTTGAAAGAAATTTGGAGTTTCTAGAAATGGAACCATGACTAATAGGATGGTCTGTAGTCCTATTTATGGTCCATTGTTTGTGTTCATAGATGGAGTCCTAGGAAATAAAAAATTGACCAAGTGTGGAAGAGTTCCACGCGATGATCCATGACTTGTGGATCGATCTACGACCCGTAGATGGTTTTTCTGGAATGGGTTGGAAAAGAAGAACATGATGACTCAAATCATGACTCATGGTTGAGTCCACGACCTGTAATTGGGGTATCGTGGATTCCGTGTAGAAGTTTAAATGAAAGGTATTTTTTTAATCATTTTTCCATATTATAGACTTAAACTATGTCATTTTTATGGTTCCCTAATCCCCTAATTAGATCTAAAACCCTTATGGATCCTTATTCCTTTCATTCATCCATCTTCTCAAATATTCTAGGGTAAATATTTTCTCAAGGAAGCAAGGCAAAAATCTAGGATTTCAAGGATTCTTTCCCCAAAAATTAAGTTCCTTCCTCCTAGGTTCTAACCAAGGTATGTGAGTTGATTTTTTTGGTTCCTTTCACCAATAAAGTGCTTCCTTAAGCTTTTTACCTTTTCTTTAAGTTCCTTAAAATACGATTATGCATGACAATAATTCAAATGATGATTTTATGATGTATTACTATGTATTTCTTTCTCCAATGTTATCATGAAATTTCTTACTATGTTTTTACATGGGCATTAAGTTGATGACTTTGACCCCAATAATTAGGGTTTAACTAGTGATGTGTGGCCTATTAGTATATGATTTAAAGATGCGTATTTTTTTCTTTGATTCATGCATTACTCTCTTGATTTATGAGTTTTTTAAACAATGACTAGCCTACTAAGTTGAAGGTGATTTTTTCATGATATGATGATGACGAATGAGGGCATAAAAGAAATATTTTAAGTTAATGATTTGGTCAAAGATATAAGCGTGACAATGATGCCCTTAAAAGATGTTTATGATCTTTCACTTTGGTGGTTCCAAAGGTTTTCGAGCTACTCTTTGAAATTACTACTTATGATTCTAAGTGTCATTACTTGACTAAGTATAGATTTAAAAGTATTCTGTGGGATGCACCAAATGAGGCATTGAGGTGGAGTTTGGTAAGGGAACCCTAGAAGCAATCCTTTGCCCCATTAACTATGTGCCACTAGGATAGTTTATCCACATAGGCCATTTATATTTTTTGATGATGAATGATATGTAACAGAGTTCTAGACGTAAAGTAGTTTTTCTGTGCCAACGTAAGGGGTTATGTTGAATTCCATGTAGTAGCTCACATGGTCTTATATGTCGATTACGGTTCATTCCCACAAAGTGTGAGATTTGATGTCTTCATTTCATCACATGTGTTTCATTTGATGCACTACTTTTACTTCATATTGAACGTTATTCCTTGTACATGCTTAAGCTCATATAAATGATGACTTTACCATTTCATGCATTGAGGTTTTTTAATTTATGAATGATGGCATTACAATTCTATGTTTACATTTGCATCTCACATACTTAGTATATTCCAATGTACTAACACATATTTTACATACATAGTGTCACCATGTAGAGACCAATACTCTTTCTTCTCTGACACATGGATAGTTATCAACGTTCAAGACTAGTGATAGTGGTTAGCCTTTAGTTCGGGTTTTCTCCTATTTTTCTTCATGCTTGTACAATTCAAATAGATGTATATTTTTGACTTTTCAGAATTAGAGATTTTTAATTTCTAACTTATTTACATGTCTTTTCTATTTGAGAAAAACCAAAACCGTGCACCGGTTCCCATTATGTCATATTTAGATAGTATGATTTTGGACAATGATGTATGTTAAGATGATCTCCTTTTAATTCAAATGATTTCTCTAAGTCCTTTTTTCCATTTTATTTCTGCATCGAGTACATGTTTACCTATGAATGCTTGATATGCTAATATGGCTGGATGAGATTCTTACATCCCCCCATTCGTTGTGTTACGACTAGGCCCTAGGCTTAGATCATGATAGACCTTATATCAAAGCACGTGGTTTTAAAATATTCCTCGAATATCCAAACATATCGCTTCGAGTAAAGTCTTGTTCAAGGTTGTGAAGTGCGTCACAACCATGAATGAGAGGTTATGAGGCATTTAGGAAAATTTCTCCTTCTTCCTAACTCATTTTGTGCCCTTAGAGTTGTCTATGGTTCTCCCATAATTAATTTCGTTCTCTTGGTTATTTTTAGATCATGCTACCAAAAAGTGCTTCTCAACCAAGGAACACACCCGAACAACAAGCTTATCCTTTGCAATAAGATGAGAGGATGTCCCATGCAGAGTTTAGAGGCGCCTTCACTATGTTAGCCCAAGATTTATCTAACCAAGAAAATAAGGAGATTTCCATCCATCCTAAAGTACCCATACCGGCCATATGGGTCTGAGACTTTATAAGAATGAGCCCACTGAAATTTCATGGATCGAAGGTGGATGAATAACCAACAGATTTCATTGATGAGGCTTATCAGATTATTGTCGTGATAGGAGTACCATCGAAGGAGAAGTCTGAGTTAGTGGCTTACCAACATAAGGGCATGGTAAAGATATGGTACGAGCAATGAGTTGAAGAGAAGGGCCAAGATGCGGGTCAAATGAATGGAAGGAACTCAAAAGTGCATTCTTGGAATGGTTTTTACTACTAGAGCTAAGGAAGCACAAGGTACAAGAGTTCATAAATCTCAAGCAAGGGGACATGAGCGTGAGAGAGTATTCTCTCAATTTCACCAAACTCTCTAATTGTGCCTCATTTATGGTAGCAGATCTAAGATCTAGGATGAGCAAGTTCATATCTGGCATGTCAGATTTAGTGTCAAAAAAGTTAAAACCACCTTGCTTCTAAATGAGATGGACATCTCCCATTTGATGACCTATGCCGAACAAATTGAGGAGGAAAAGTTAAGGGAGTGGGCTAGAGTGTCCAAGAGGATTCCGGTGGATGGTGGGGGGCTATTCTCACTAAAAGAGTAGTGGCCACAAAAAAATTCAAGGTGGCCAAAAGCAAGGAGGCCAAGGGTCTACCAACACTTCTCCTTCTCGATTTATCAAGGACAAGGGGGCAACTCCAAAGCCACAAACTCCCAATTATCCTAAATGTGGGAGGCTTTACAAATGGGAGTGCTTGTCCAGCTCTAATGTGTGCTTTAAGTCTGGAAAGCCCAGACACCATGCCAAAGATTATAGGAGTGGAGATACTAGCCCCCAAGGCCAAGATGGACAAGCTCAAGATGCCCCTAGGAACAATCAGTTCTATGCTCTTCATGGCCACCAAGAAGTAGAAGAGGCTCCAGATGTGGTTATTGGTATGTTAAAAGCTTATGATTTTAATTCATATGCATTGTTAGATTCAGGAGAAAAAATTTCTTTTGTAACTCCTTTCCTTGTTAATAGATTTTATGCATGTCCCGAAGTCCTGAATGAGCCTTTTGAAGTGTGTACACTTGTAGGAGAGTGTATTGTTGCAAAGAGTCTATAGAAATTTCCTCTTGTCCATCTTGGTAATGTATTCCCTTGAGATTTGGTAGAACTCTCTATGGTTGATTTTGATGTTATACTTGGGATGGATTGGTTGCATGCTTCTTATACTTCTATAGATTGTTGGACTCATAGAGTCAAATTTTAATTCCCAAATGAGTCCATTCGTGAGTAGGAGGGTAGTAGTTCCTCATGTAGAGGTCAGTTTGTCTCATATCTAAAAGCCCGAAAGATAATCTCTAAGAGGTGCATATATCATCTAGTGAGGGTTAGAGATGTCACTTCTAAAGTTCTTTTTCTTGAGTCGGTTCCTATTGTAAATGATTTCCTCGATGTTTTTCTAGATGAGTTCCCGAAAAGAAAATAGATTTTGGCATAGACCTCTTGCACGACACTCAACCTATCTTCATTTCTCTTTATAAAATGACCTTGAAAGAGTTGAGGGAGTTAAAGGAATAATTGAGGGATTTATTGGAAAAGGGTTTCATTAGACCTAGTAGGTCTCCATGGGTGCCCCGATATTGTTTGTGAGAAAGAAAGATGGGTCACTTTGGGTGTTCATAAACTACTGACAACTTAACAAGGTTACTATTAAGAACAAATATCCACTCCCAAGGATAGATGACTTATTTTACCAACTGCAAGGAGCCAAACATTTCTCTAAGATCAATTTTTGGTCCGAAAATAAGGGTAAAGGAGAATGACATTCCTAAAATGGCTTTCTAGACTAGGTATGGACATTTTGAATTTATAGTGATATCTTTCAGCCTAATTAATGCACCGACGATCTTCATGGATCATATAAATAGTGTGTTCAAGCCTTACCTAGATATGTTTGTTGTGGTGTTCTTGATGATATTTAAATCTACTTCTGGAGTGAGGGAGAACACATGGAGCATTTAAGGGTAGTGTTGCGAATGGTAAGGGAAGAAACATTATTTGCAAAATTTGACAAGTGTGAATTTTTGTTGAAAGAGGTTGCCTTCCTAGGCATGTGGTATCGGGTGATGGGATCAAGGTTGATCCTAAGTAGATGGAGGAGGTGAGAAATTGGCCAAGGCTATTAACTCCTACATATATTAGGAGTTTCTCAGGTCTAGTCAGGTATTGCAGAAGATTTGTTGAAGGTTTCTCCTCCATTTCATCTCTACTGACTAAGTTGACCCAAAAGAAGGTAAAGTTCGTGTGGATGGATAAGTGTGAAAAGAGTTTTCAAACCTTGAAGGATTGGTTGACTTTGGCTCCAATTTCCTTGTCAGAGGGAACCAATGGGTTTGTTGTTTATTATGATGCCTTAATAATTTTTTTGGGTTGTGTATTCATGCAATATAGTAAGGTGATTGCCTATGTCTCAAGGCAATTGAAGGTACATGAGAAGAACTACCCAACAGACGATCTTCAGCCTGCGGCCATGGTGTTTGCATTAATAATTTGGTGTCACTACTTGCATAGGATTCATGTGGATGTTTTGAGCGACCACAAAAGCCTTCAACATGCGTTCACTCAAAGGGATCTGTACCTAAGACAACAAAGATGGTTAGAGCTTCTCAACGACTGTGATATGAGTGTGAAGTATCACCCGAGCAAAGCTAATATGGTGGCCGACACACTTATTAGGGTCTTCATGGGTAGCGTGTATCACTTAGAAGATGATGGAAAAAAGGAGTTGGCTAAGGAAGTCCATAGGTTGGCTAGATTGAAGGTGAAGTTGAATGACACTAGTAGTGGTGGTGTGATGGTACTACATGGATCCGAGTTGTCATTGATTGAGGATGTTAAATCCAAGCAAGATCTTGATCCTTCCTAGGTTGAATTGAAGTCCTTGGTAAAAGAAGGAAAAATTGAGATCTTCTCACAAAGAGAAGTTGGGGTACTCTGCTATCAAGGAAGATTGTGTGTCCTTAATGATAGTGAGTTGAAGAGGTTGATATTGCAAAAAATTCATAATTCCTCATATTCCATTCATCTTGGTTCCACAAAAATGTATAGATATTTGAGAGAAGTCTACTGGTAAAATGGAATGAAGAGGGATATTGCCAAGTTCATGTTCGAGGGCTCCAATTGCCAACAAGTCAAGGTTGAACATCAAAGACTGGGAGGCCTGGTTCAATACATTGATATTCCTACTTGGAAGTGGGAAGATATCAATATGGACTTTGTAGTGGGATTACCTAAAACCAAGAAGCACTTTGACTCCATATGGGTGATAGCGGATATAATGACAAAGTCACCTCATTTCTTACCTGTGAAAACAATAGTTAGTGTTGAAGACTATGCTCAATTGTATATATAGGAATTGGTGAGGTTTCATAGGATTCCATTATCCATTATATCATATTGTGAAGCCTAATTTACCTCTCTCTTTTAGAAATCTTTTTAAAGGGGTCTTGATACTAAGGTGAAGTTGAGTACCGCCTTCCATCTTCAAACTGATGGGCAAGATGAAATAACAATTCAAACATTGAAATATATGTTTAGAGCTTGCATATTGAAATTCAAGGAAAGTTGGGATGATCACTTACATCTCATTGAGTTTTTCCTATAACAATAGTTTCCATTCAAGCATTAATATAACATCATTTGAGACTTTATATGGTAGACGATGTAGATCACCTATTGGGTGGTTTGAAGTTGGCAAGATGATATTCCTAGGGCTAGACTGAGTCATGAATGTTGTAGAAAAAGTGAGACTCATAAGGGAGAAGTTGAGAATGGCTCAAAGTTGGCAAAAGTTCTACTCTAATATGAGGAGAAGGGATCTTGAGTTTAATGTTGGTGATTAGGTCTATTTGAGGGTGTCTCCCCATGAAAGGTGTGATCCAGTTTAGCAAAAAAGAAAAATTAAGCCCTAGGTATGTAGGGCCTTACAAGGTTGTGAAAATAGTTGGCAAAGTGGCATATGAGTTGGAATTACCAATGGAAATGAACTTGATTAATCCTATTTTCTATGTATCAATGTTGAGGAAATTCATGGGTGATCCAAATTCTATAGTCTCATTGAAAGATATGAGCATTGAAGAATATTTGAGTTATGAAGAGGTTTAGGTTGAAATCCTAGACCGACAAGTAAAAAAGCTATGAAATAAGGAAGTTGCACCCGTTAAAGTGCTTTGGAGGAACCAACAAGTTAAAGGTGCAACATGGGAAGCGGAAGTGGGCATAATGAAGCATTATCCCTATATTTTCCATTCTACTCAAACCTAAGGTATTAAGTTATTCTTGCAAAAAATCTCCAATTTCTTGCATTTCAGTTTTTGTATGATGCATACACATGTTTATATGTTTATGGGCTATTTCGAAACATATTTTGAGTACGGATTTTTAAAATTTCATAAAAGAATGTTTAGATTGCATTTTTGCATGCGTATTGAGTTGTTAACTATTTATTTAGCTCTTTAGAGCCTACGTTTAAGTATATTGGGGAACAAATATTCTCAAGGGGAAGATAATGTAAGGACCCTCAAGTTAGAAGCCTTAATAGTGCAAACAAGTGGGACCGAAAAGGTTATGGGCCATTTCGTGGCTCGTGGTTAAGACCATGAGCCGTAGACCTGACTCGTAGATAGGGGCCACATGAAGTTGGAATTTTTCAAGTGTTGAAGGGATTTACGAGGGAAATTTATGGCCTATGAAGTGGAATGTGACCCATCAAAAGTGGTCGTGGATGGGAGCCTAGAGTTGAAGGAAATTTAGAGTTTTTTGAAATGGAACCACGACCAACATGATGACCTGTGTTCCTGTTTATGGTTTGTGGTTTATGTTCATGGATGGGGTGGGAAATGAAAAATTAGCTAAGTGTGGAAGAGGTCCACTAGATGATCCATGACCCCTGGATCGATCTATAAGTTGTAGATGATTTTCGTGGAATGGGTGGTTGGTAACCAGACTCTGAAGATTGAGAAAAGGAGAATATGATGACTCTAACCATGACTCATGGTTGAGTCCACGACCCATAATTGGGTTCTCATGAATTTCATCTAGTAATTTTAATAAAGTCATTTTTATGGTTCCCTAAGCCTCTAATCAGACCTAAAACTCATAAGGATCCTCATTTCTTTCATTCATTCATTCATTCATTCATTCATCTTCTCAAATATTCTAGAGAAAATATTCTCTCAAGGAAGCAAGGCAAAAAGCAAGGATTTCAAGGATTCTTTCCCCCAAACTTCAAGTTCCTTCTTCCTAGGCTCTAACCAAGGTATGTGAGTTGATTTTTGATTTTCTTTCACCCACCAAGTCCTTCCTTAAGATTTTTACCTTTTCTATAACTTCCTTAAAATACCATTATGCATGCCAATGATTTTATCATGTATTTCTATGTATTTTGTCTCCAATGTTATCATGCAATGTCTTACTATGTTTTTACATGGGTATTGAGTTGATTACCTTGACCCCAATAATTAGGGTTTAATTAATGATGTGTGGGCTGTTAGTATATGATTTAAAGATGTGTATACTTTCCATGATTCATGCATTACTCTCTTGATTTATGAGTTTCTAAACAATGCACTAGCCCACTAAGTCTAAGGTGATTTTTGCATGATATAATGATGATGAATGAGGGAATAAAATAAAGGTTTAAAGTTAATGATTTTATCAAAGATATAAGCATGAAAATGATTCCCTTGAAAGATGTTTATGATGGTCCCCAAAATGAAAGGACAGTACTCACTTGGTGGTTCCAAAGGTTTTTTAGCTACTCGTTGAAATTGCTACTTATGATTCTAAGTGTCATTACTTGACTAAGTATAGGTTTTAAGGTATTTCATGGGATAACTTAGCACCGAATGAGGCATTGAGGTAGGGTTCGGTAAGGGAACCCTAGAAGCAACTATCCATGTAGGTCATTTATGTTATGTGATAGTGCATGCTATGTAATAGAGTTCCACCCGGCTAGTGGTCTCCCCATGCCAACGGAGGGAGTTATTTTGGATTCCATTTAGTAGCTCACATGGTCTTATATGTCAGTTATGGTCCATTCCCACAAAGTGTAAAAATTTTATCTTCGTTCCATCACATATATTCCATATGATGAATTAATTTTACTTCATATTAAACGTTATTCCTTGTGCTTGCTTAAACTCATATAAATGATAACTTTACCGTTACATGCATTGAAGTCTTTTACTTTATGAATGATGGCCTTACAATGCCATTTACATTTGCATCTCACATACTTAGTAATTCCAACGTACTAATACATATTTTACCTACATTATGTCACCATGTAGGGACCGACGCTCCTCCTCCTTCGGCATGTGGCTAGTTATCGACATTCAAAAATAGTAATAGTGGTGTGACCTTAGTTCGGATTTTATCCTATTTTTATTCATGCTTGTACTATTTAGTCGGATGTATATTTTTGGATTTTTAGAATGGTAGGCTTTTACTTTCTAACCTATTTACACGTCTTTTCTATTTGAGGAAAACCAAAACCATGCACTGATTCTAGTTAAGTCATGCTTAGATGGTATGATTTTGGACACGGATGTATGTTTAGATGATCTTCTTTTAATTCAAAAATGATTTCCTTAGTCCCTTTCTCATTTTATTTCCGCATTGAGTACACGATTGCCTATAAATGCTTGATATGCTAAGATGACTTGGATGTGGTACCTATGGGTCCCTCATTCGGCATGTGATGTGCTTTCGAAATACAACACTTTTGATGGTTAAAAGTTGAAATTTTGTGTGTTTTCAAAGCGATGTTAGTAGATTTGATGTGTTTTTATGTTTGTTTTGCAGGATTATAGGGTTGACATGATTTTTGGGCCAAGTATGCTGAAATTGTAGATTTTGATGATCCACCAAACCTTTTATGAGTCGTGAAAGATTTCACGGGTCATAAAGAGGTTTCATAACAAATTCTAGTGAAGGAAAATTTTCTGAATAAGAATCTACGATCATGCAGAAGAGCCAAAAAGTATTCTATGAGTCGTTGATTTGAGGTCGTACCCTGAGAATCAGAAAGTGGAGAAGTGCTGATAGTTCATCAGACGAAATCCTCCACAGGTCGTAGAATCCTTTATGGCCCGTAGATGGGTCTTGTAGAAGATCACTCCAGTTTTGCAGGAGAGGAGCGTGAAACCCCAATTATGGGTCGTGGAACATTATACGACTTATAGAAGTTTCCCGTAGAGCTTGCCGACCCTATTTTCCTATTTTGATTTAGCTTTATATTTTAGAAATTATAATAGGTTTTTAGGTTATTTTTTGTTATGTTTTCAGAAGTTTAGGAAGAGTTTACAAATTTTAGGCTGATGAGTTTGGAAGATTACATGTACTTAATATCAACAACAACTTTGCATATCCATACAAAAAGTAAGTATTGACAGATAAGAACCCTTAAATGGGATCCATGGTCTGAACCAAACATTGAAACAACAATAGGAGTTGCATGGAGTTCATTTCTTGAATTACCGCAAAATTTCTTTGCGAGGGAAGCAATTGTTTTGATAGCATCTGCTGTTGGAAAACATTTAACAATAGATATGGCTATGGAGAACAAAACTAGACCTAGTTGAGCGAAGGTTCAATTTAAAGTGGACCTAACAACCAAATTACCACAAAGGATCAGAATCACAAAAGAAGATGATATCATAGCGAAGTCTAAACATAAGTGGATCAAAGTGTAGTATGAATGTATGCCAAAATCCTATAAAGAGTGTTTTTTACAATGACATGATAAAAATAATTGTTGGAAAATCCTCCCATAATTATATGAAACAAAGGTGACAGGTGATAAGGTTAGTAAAGGGATAGAAAAATCAAAGTTAACCACAAACAAAGATAGAGAACACAATAAGGCACGAAGTAGTAAATAAAATAAGCAGGAGTGGATGGTTAGAAATAAAAATAAATATAAAAGAGATAAATATGAACACATTGAAGGAGAGAATGATCTCAATGATGATAATTCATTTGAAGTATTAAGTGAAAAGGATCAAATCGAGGAGCAGGAAGAGAAAGATCAGATTTAGAAAGAGAAAAATAAAATTAGTGAATGGAGCACAAAAGAATGGGTGAATAAGAAATTTGCCAAGCAACAAGGTGAAAGTCACAATGAAGATGACATAGAAAAGGAAGAAGAAGTGAAGATAAATGAGCAGACTAGTTTAATAAACCAAGAAGACACAGTAGATAATAAAAAATAGCTGAAAAGGATACAGAAGGAAAAGATGAAGAGGATTGGAATAAAGAAGGAGCTATAGTGACTAATTAATCTAATGAAGATTATATACTTACACTTTTAATACAAGATAATGAATGAGAGGATAAAAAGGACAAGAGAGAGTAAACAGATGATTCTCATGAAAGAATTATAGATAAGTGTGATATGAGTCACAATATTAAACAAATTGCAAAGGAAAGGGATTTGTCTCCTAAAAAAGTGGCCAAATTAAAGGAGAGTCATAATAAGAAAAAAACAAATAGGGAGCAGGAGGTGAAACTATAACTGCTCAAGTATCTTCTAGACAATCAAAGAGAACAATTGTCAAAAATCTCAAATATTTATAAAAGCACTAATGTGGAATAGCAGGTAGGGGTGGGCGTTCGGTTCTTCAGTTCGGTTTTAGCAAATTTTGGTTCGGTTCTTCGATTTTCTATTTTGAAAAAGTGTGCACCATATACCAAACCGAAATATTTCAGTTCGGTTCGGTTTTTTCAAGTTCGGTTCGATTTTATTCGGTGTTTTTAAAATGGTTTTTCGGTGCACACTAATGAAAAATAAAATGAGGACAAAATCAAAAT
>JBCEWC010009768.1:0-18364 GCA_038996855.1 Solanum aculeatissimum
GTATCATTGACAAGGGCATTTTTGGACCAAAGTATAAATCAAGGGCATTTTTGACCCTTTTCCGTTAGTATCAGGGCGTTTTTGACCCATTTCTAATAGTACAAGGGCATAAATGGTCCAAAGTATAAAATGAGGACATTTTTGCTCCTTTCTGATAGTACATGGACATTTTTGACCATTTTCCCTATTTTATATTCAATAAGTAGAAGGAGGATATTTTTGTACATTAAAGATATTTTTGATCTAATAAATGAAAAATAAAAAAGATAAATTTAATCCCATAAATAGAAAGAAAGTGTTTATGAAATATTGCAAATATGTTAAAGGACATTTTTGAAATTATTTCGTCATCAATAGGGACTGTGGTAGGGGTTAAAACTTTCCTTTGGTGTGGATGTGGATTGGTTGAAACATGAAAGTGACAGGTGGGGATTGACGGTGTCAACTATTTTAGAGATATGTAGGGTGTGTTTGGCACGGAGGAAAATATTTTCCATATGGAAAATAAGTTGATTTTTCTCATGGTTGGTGAGTGGAACATATTTTTCAATTTTTTTTATTGTTCATTATTGGATGAAAATATTTTTTAGAATTTTTTTTTTAAAATTTTTAGCTAGAGAATAAAAAATATCTTTTTAGAAAAATAGTTTTTGACATGAAAATATTTCATAATTTGAAATATTCTTTAAAAATAAATATTTAAATTCTTATAATTTTTTCTGTATGTGTTGGTTGGTGGGGGGAGGGAGGGGGGTGGAGTAAAATAATTAAATTTTTCAAAATTTTTGCTTTTTTTTAAAATGATTTTTTTTTGCATGTGGGGGTGGGGGCAGGTGGGAGCTGGGGGCGGGGACTGAGAGGTTGGGGAGTAGTATAAAAAATTTAAATTTTTAATTTTTTTTTTTTAAAAAATTTAACTTTTTTTTTTTGCGGGAGGGGGGATGGGGGGCAATGGAATTAGGGGTGGGGAGCTCGTAAGAAGTTTGGAGGGGGGAGGGGGTTGGTAGGGGAGTAAAGGTACAGATGGGCTAAACAAATAAATAACATTTTCAAAATTTGAAATATCTTTCAAAAATAAATTTAAATTTTTTTTATGGGCTAAGGGGTTGGGAGCTGGTTCCGTGGGAGGGAGGGGGTGACAATGGATGAGATAAAAATAATGAAGATGTTAAATTTTGATTATTTTCTTTTTGTGAGGGGGGGAGGGGTCAATGTAGAGATGTGATAAAAAAAAATTTAATTTAAGATTGGATGAGAATTTTGAAAAATATTTTCCTTAATTTTTGGGAGCAAGTCATTTTTCTTAAATTGAAGGAAAATGAATTGATTTGAAAAAAATTAAGCCAATCAAACATTAAAAAAAATTGAAAAACATTTTTTGAAATATATTTTTGTCTATATCAAACACACTCGTAATCTCCATTAAATAGCCAGTTCCATAGGCAAAGAAACATGTGAAATTCGTACATATATCATACTCATAAATAAATTAAGTAGAAAATAGTAGCTCCATCCCCTCATTCAAACAAAGACAACTCTAAACAGAACAATAATTTCCCACTCATTTGGGTACCACCCAACTAAATGCAAATCTTGGTTAAGATTTATGGTCAATTACTCAATTTGGTAGCCCCCCACCTCTTTTTTTTGACTGTCTTTTCCCTACAAAGACATTGCCAGTTGCCACACACCAAAAAAGAGAACACAAAATAAAAAAGTATCTGAATGTGCTTTGTGGATTAGTTTGTGGGGGTGGGTGGGTGTTTGGTTGATTGAGTATAACTTTTGCTAAATTAAATCTATATCAATTTAATAATATAATGATAGTCACCAAATGTATATAATTTGTTTTATACCATGAATTTTAAAAAATAATAATTCATTCTTAATATTTGTATCCAATCAAATCGTCACGCTTAGAAAAAACAACACAATATTAATTGATATGGAAAAAAATGATTTTCCCAGGGTCTTTTTAGTAATTATACATTCTAACCAAGTACTTGGCGACTACTGATGATCTAGGTGCATGAAACCATGATACAAGGGAAAGTGTCATTGAACGGGAGTTTTAATTTACAAGCAGCGATATAATCGTCTTCAATTGATTTATAGAACACGAATTTAAATTGTAAAAGTAAGCAATAATATATATTAAAAAAATACTTGTCTAATTACATCTCTTACGATGTAGCCTTTCCCTAGATCTTATGTGAATGTGAGACGCTTTGTGCTCCAAAATGCCTTTTATTAATAGAACTAAGTGTTGGCATAGTAGAACAAATGCACAGTGATTTGGGACTAATCTTTATTAGTTGTTCTTGACTAATTCTTAAAAGGTAATCACTCACCCTTAATCAATCATTATGGAAGTAGTAATTTGTAGTTGTTGTTTTGGAACGTTAATTAATCCTCCCTTTAAAATGAGTAAGTAAGAGGGAATCTGATGTAACACTATCCATTGATGAATGATGATCCCAATCCAATCAAATTAAAGAATGTTTGAATAGGTCCATGATATGATGACATCCACATTACACGTGTAATGTGCACGTGAGAGTACAAATGTCATCAAATAAATCAGCCTCATGTGTGTGACCCTACTACACGTAACACATCCATCTAATTTCACCATCTCACATAAATCAAAATACAAGGTTGTACTGACACAGAACATCAACAAACACACTCTAACCTAGCTGAAACAACAAAAAAAAATAATGTTTTCATAGGCATCTAATATATAAGGGAAATCTTATAACATAATATACACAAGTTGGTGTCACTACTCATTAAATTGACAATGATTCCTTATCTTTTTTTTTTCTTGATTATATCTGTGTGTGTACATGTAAAGATTGTGTTTAAACAATACAATTTTCTTTTTTTGTTTTCTTAATTCCCTTTTTTATTATTTAATTCCTTTATTTTTAATCGATATGCTTGCAGATGAAATGTACTTTGATTCTTGGACTGAAGAGCATATAAGATTTTCTCGTTTTCAGTTTTCTTTTTCCTTTAGTAGCAGTGACATTTTCTCATAATATACTAAGGGTGTCAAAAATAAGCCCAAATATAGATAATTTGTCCAAATTTTTATGGGTTGGGCACAAAATAATTTTAATTGGGTTCAACCTTAACCCGTTCAAGTCTTAATCCATATCAAAAGAATCTTCAATTGAGCCCAATTTAATTTTCGATTTCATCTCGTTTTAAGACTCTTTACTTGCATTGATATAATGTATATTTTTTTTATCTATTTATATTTTTTTTTATCATTTATCTATTAATTTGTACCTTTTTTATTTTTATTTTTTGAGTTAGAAATTCAAATGGTAGTTATAAAAGATAAATAATAATATGTTAGAATTATTGAGATTGAACGGATCATGACCCAACCCAAATTTTAGCTTATTTAAGTCCAACCCATTTGAACTCAAAATAAATTTAAACAAATTATAACCCAACTCAATTTTTATTTCAACCTATTTTAATATTATCAAAGATATTGTATTATATGATGCATTCCTCACCTTAGGCATACACAAGATTTTACGTCAGTAGTAGAGTGGGCCAATATACATGATAATTCTTTATAAATTGTTTATTTATGTTTTCTCCTCAATTACTTTGTTCTCTTGTCTTAGTGAATTAAAATCTCCCTAAACTATCATAATATCATTTTACACACACACACATACTAGTCACAAGAATTCATACCAACATAGATTCAACACATGTTATTTTTTTTAAATTTATGTGACATTAATAAAAATTTTATATATATTTTTAAAAAATTTAAGTTATTACTTTTTGCGGCTTGTAGCATATTTTATGTTATTTTTAAATAATATATGTTACTTATTTTATTTCAATTTATATTGCACATATAAAATTTTGAGAGTCAATCAAAATTTTATTTATTTTTTAATATTTTAAATTGTTAATAGCTTACGTAGTTGGAAAAATAATTTATTAGGAATAATATTATAAAATCAAGCAGTTGAAGCAGGTACGTCAATCGACAGCTGCCTTTATGAAAAAATGATTTATTATGGGTAATATTGCAAATTTATAGTTGAAGCAGCTGAACAAATAATTAATAGAAACGATATAATAAAATCAAACAGCTGAAGAGGCACATCAATTGATAGTTGTCTTTCAAAAAAAATAATTTATGAAGGGTAATATTGTTATTCATAGTTAAAACAACTGAAGAAATAATTAATAGAAATGATGTAATAAAATCAGACAGTTAAAGCAGACACATCAATTGACAGCTGTCTGTTTAAGCAGTAATATTGTAAATTCATAATGAAACAGCTGAAGAAATAATTAATAGAAAAAACATAATAAAATCAAATAGTTAAAACAAACACATCAATTAACCTGCTAAAGCAGGCATGCCGATCGTGAATTGCGACACTTATATATCAATCATTATTGGGAGGTTTTGTTACTTCCTTAGCTATGACTTTCTTTAGACTAATCCCCACCCCACCCTCAATTGAATGATTGAATATATGATAAAATATTTAAGATAACTTATTGAGAAACGCATGATCGCACATAATGTTAGTCAAACGAGGTTATGCAAACACTCAACAATTTAGCTAGGTATGGAATTCACAAAATAATAATAGTTTAAGATAATTTTAACCTAATTTTCTCAAATATTTTTTTTTTGATACTATCATTTGGAACTCTTTGGAGAACCTTTAGAGCATAATGTTTACTTATCATGACATATTCTTCTAGGGAATTTTGATATGAGTTTATGATTGTTCAAGAGGTTTATCAACACCTAAGAATTTAAATATAAAACTTGTAAAATAATGATAATTTAAAAAGTTTAAACCTATCTACTTTCTCAATTAATAGACATTTAAGGTGAAGATGCGCTATTGATTTCCCTCAATATAAAGGTTTGTCAAAGGCACCTATCTACTATCAGTATTAAAAATAGAGGTTTTTTTCATTGTGAATCAATAAAAATTGTGATATAAATTAAAAAATTTCACTCATAATTCAACAAATTTATTTACTGAAAAAACGCATAACATAAAATAAATTTTTATTGAAATACTGAATTTTTTTAAAAACTTTTTCATATGAAAACAATACTATTTTTTTATTCTCACCAATTCAATTAAAATCTACAAAAATGATTTCTCCATGGGAACTTTAATGGAAAAATAATAATTTTTAATAATGCATCCAAATTAAAATACTTGTATTATGGTAATAGAAGAAAAGATTCAGAGTTGCCAAAATTTTATATAGTTCCTTTGTTTTCTAAAAAAGAATAGTGGAGTATAATTTTAGAATAAAAAAAAGTAATGGAAAGTCCAAAGTTAGCCTTAGGCGTGAATAGGGGTGGGGTGACTGTTGCACATGACTTCACAATTAGATTTTATGTTTCCTCCATTCATCTTTATTTATCTACTGATATATACTATTTTGAAATTATCTTTAACTTATGCAGCATGCTTTGGATTCGTGGTCAAATTTTTTACTTTTGATCAGGGGTGTGCAGCGGTCGATTCAGTTCAGTAGTTTAGTTTATCAGTTTTCGATTATTAAATATGTTAAATCAATAACAAATCAATAAGATATTTTTTATCGATTTTCAGTTTATCAATTTTTTTATCTTTAACGGTTCGATTTACCCAATAAAAAAATACTCATAAAATAAATATATGAACTTCTCTAACAATTTGACGCAATATGATGAGATACAGTAAAATAAGCAAATCAATTGAACACCTAAACTTAGTAATATGCAATATTTGACCTCATATTCTAATTTGCTTTCCAACAGAAGGATTATACATTGGAAACCAAACAAATACATGACTTATGAGTATCTATTGAGTATCAAGTGATATTAAATTATTAATATTTAATATTTATGAAGGTATTAAGTAGTAAATTATTATAGTCTAAATAGGTTATCGGTTTACCCAATACTAAAAACTGAAACCGAACTGATAAACTGATAATTTTTTTTTTGTGAAATCATTAAAAAATCGTTAACACACTAACTCGATAACAATAAACCAATAACATTTTTTTCAATTCGGTTCGATTTTTGCACACCCCTAATTTTAGTTATGAATTTGTACATAATATTTTTAAATAATAATATTTTAAATAAAATTTTACTAAGTGAAATTTAAAGAAAGTAAAATATACGAAGATTTTATCCACTATTTCAAAAAAGTAGAGAAATTTTTTCCCAAAGACTCTGTTTAAGTGCTTAAAACCCCCAGCAAAAAAGAAGAAAATAATGAAAAATAAACACTCTGTTTAAGTGCTTAAAACCCCAGCAAAAAAGAACAAAATAATGAAAATAAACAGTCAATAACCAAAAAAAGCAATATAAAGTTAAAAAAAAAATAAAAATACTAACAATAATAAAATAAAAATTAATATTTTAAAAATAACATAAAAACTTTAAATCATAATAATTAATAACTCAAAATATTCAACTAACGTTAAATTCTTATCTAAAGCCTACCCCCACCCCACCCCAAAACAACTCCCACATGTCCCACAAAGTGTTATCTGAATAAATCCATCTATAATAAACATTATAGTGCTTTAACAGTCAGCAATTTGGAATACCTTTTCATTTTAAATCCTTGAAAAAGTGAAACTTAATTTTTTTTTTTCATCTATAGTGTGTAGTCCATCTTCCTCTTAGACAATGCATGATTGAAGAAATTCTTTCTTTTCTTTTCCACCATCTTTTGAATTTTTCAAGACTGGGAATTTGGGATAGTTCAAAATTTTCATGCTTTTCCTTTTCCTTTTCCTTTTCCTTTTCTTCTTTTCTTATATATTACTATATTCTTTGCTTTACTTTTCTAAACAAAAGTGTCATGCATGTTATTTGGCTCTAACTTTTAACTACTAAGACCCTCTGACACATTTCTTTGTATGAAGCAGTAACATATGAGAAAATTGTACTAGAGATGTTAATGTGTTTGTTGTAGTGCAGAGTACACTTGGTTGAAATCCATTACCAAAACAAATTTTCTTTAAGAAGATTTATTTATTTTTAATCAAAAATCTCATTTTGGCTTGTGGGTAGTCCTTTTCTTGGAATTCTTGAATCAGTAAAAGCAAGAACAATGAAAGCTATTTTTGGTTATTTGTACTTATTCAACTTCTTGGCTTATTATGCTCATGCTATGCTTACTCCAGCTGGTGTCAATTATGAAGGTTAGCTCTGATGAAATATTGGCCTTTTGTGCTTCGGTTATCGCTTATTTCATTGTTGTTAGTGTTCTTTCTTTTGTATATTGTGTACTTGTTTTCTGTTTCACATTATTTCGTTGTTGTTCCTGCTTTCATTTATGTTTTCCTTTTTCAAATTGCTTTGAAATGATTTTTTTTTAAACGGAGGGTTTATTAGAAACAATCTCTATCTTAGAGGTAGGAATAAGATCTGCGTAGACCCTAATTTTTCATTTTTGTAACAAAAAGCTCAAGAATATTTATTTTCTTTTACTTTGCAGTGCAAGCCTTAATGGAGATAAAGAAGAATTTAGATGATCCTCATAATGTTTTAAACTGGGATGGAGATGCTGTTGATCCTTGTAGCTGGAATATGGTGACTTGTTCCAGTGATAAATTTGTCACTGGCTTGTAAGTAAAACAATTTTCACTTAACAAATTCTCAAAAGAAAAAAAAACTATTCCTAACAAGATTTTTGAAAATAGTTGAATTGATGATTCTGCAGGGCAAGTCCTAGCCAGAGTTTGTCTGGCAAAATATCACCATATATCCACAACTTGACACACCTTGAGATTATGTGAGTACTTAATCAAAGTAAATAAAAGTCATTATACAAAAATGTGCCCTTTAACTTGGTCTTATCTATCATCTGCGCCCTTCAATTTTGAATATGCACAAATAAATACTTAAACTTGTATAGAGTTGAACAAGTAGATACACATATCATATTTGATGTTCTACATGGCAATTTGCATCCTATGTGGCTTTCTATATGTATGATGCCACGTAGGACACATGTGTCTTCTTATTCAACTTTATACAAGCTAAGTGTCTACTTATGCACACCTAAAATTGGAGTGCATAGATGTCAGATGAGGTCAAATTAAAAGACATATTTATGCATTATGCCTAAATAAAATATCAAAACATTTGAATTTTGATTCTTATTCTTAGATGTTAATATGAGTGTCCTGTTTTACAGACTTCTACAGAGCAATAATATATCAGGACCAATTCCTTTGGAGCTTGGAATGCTTCAAAAACTTAAGACAATTGATCTTTCTGATAACAAGTTAACGGGCGAAATCCCTTCCTCTTTAGCTCAGTTGAAAAGCCTCCACTACTTGTAAGCAAAGAGAATTCTGAGATCTGAAAGAAACAAGTTTTTGGATTAAATACTTAATGATTTTTTGTTGTTAAATTTTGATGATCATAGGAGATTAAACAACAACAGTCTAACTGGAGTTGTTCCTGTGGACTTGGCCAATATGACTCAGCTGTCACTTATGTAATTTTCGAAGACCATTTTCTGTGAGGTACTCATATTTTCTACTACAGTCAGACCTCTCTAGAGCAACCATCTTTTATAACAACATTTCACTATAACAACTAAGTTCTCTTAAACCAATTTTCATCTTTTATGACAACATTTCGCCATAGCAGCTAAAACATATCCAAACAAATGATGCAGTTATAGAGAGGTTTGATTGTATTTCACTTGGACATATATGTATTATGGGGTTGTGTTTTGCATGTTCAGGGACTTATCTTTCAACGATCTCAGTAGTCCTGTACCAAAGATTCTTGCCAAAACATTCAAGTAAGGATCTTGAAGAATCATCTGTGTTTCACATTTTCCTTAATATTAGTAAATAAAACTAGATCTTCTTATATTATTTGTCTTTTTAACCTTATTGACACACAGCATTTTGGGAAATCCAATGATATGTGCAACTGGAAAAGAGCCAGAGTGCAATGGAACAACACCAATGCCCCTCTCCTTCTCTTTAAACAATCCACAGAGTAAGAACTAACCTTATTTAAACAACCAAATGATAAATAAGTACATAGTTTTCAGAAACAACTTCTCTACCTTCACAAAAGTAGGGGCTATTTATATGTTGCTTGACTCCTCACAAATGCCTGAAGATGAGTGTTCAATACTCAAAAAGAAGTGCATTTTGGAGAATCCGACAGGGATGTGGCAATAATTTCTGAGAGTCTGAGTCTGAGTAGCATAGGGTAGGGTTAAGGCTACATATACATCACCTTCCC
Source organism: Solanum aculeatissimum (assembly GCA_038996855.1). Classification (NCBI taxonomy): domain Eukaryota; kingdom Viridiplantae; phylum Streptophyta; class Magnoliopsida; order Solanales; family Solanaceae; genus Solanum; species Solanum aculeatissimum. The sequence goes on from JBCEWC010009768.1 coordinate 9,299, forward strand.
TAGACTTTACTTGTGGGATTACACTGGATATGATGTTGTTGTCGGTCTATATAGTGATTATGGTATTTTACTAGTCATATTGATTTATGAAGTATTCTGTGTTATCTCAGGTGTTCAGCCTTCTGGAAAACCAAAGACTCACAAAGTTGCCTTAGCCTTTGGAACAAGTCTAGGTTGCATCTGCCTACTAATTGTTGGGTTTGGATTCTTTCTTTGGTGGAGACAAAAGCACAATAAGCAGATATTCTTTGACAGCAATGGTGAGTATTACTTCATCAGAACAATTTGAAGTTACAGTATGTGTAGTTCTAGCTCATCGACTCTCTTATAAACTTAATTGTTCTTAAATTGCAGAACAACATATTGAAGAAGTGTGCTTAGGAAATTTAAGGAGGTTCCAATTCAAGGAACTTCAGTCTGCTACAAATAACTTCAGCAGCAAGAACATACTTGGGAAAGGTGGTTATGGTAATGTTTATAAAGGTCGTCTTAGTGATGGGATTATTGTAGCCGTGAAAAGGCTCAAAGATGGAAATGCAGTTGGAGGCAATCAGCAGTTTCAGACTGAGGTCGCGTTGATCAGCCTGGCAGTGCATCGCAATCTCCTCAGGTTGTATGGATTTTGCATGACATCAACTGAAAGGTTGCTGGTGTACCCTTACATGTCAAATGGAAGTGTCGCTTCACGTCTCAAAGGTAAACATATCCAAAAATCTTCTGCTATTTAGATAATATTTTCATTCGATCCTGTTAATCACTGTGCATCCTTTTAGACTTCCATGTTTAAACAAGTTTCATTCAAGTAAATGAATCTGCAAAAAACTGCTCGTATAATACAGCAACTACTAGAAATATGGCTTTTTTGTTTGTATATGCTCCTCATATGTGTCATTTTCGTGCAGCCAAACCAACCTTGGATTGGGGTATACGAAAAAGAATAGCTTTGGGAGCTGCAAGGGGCTTATTGTATCTGCATGAGCAATGTGATCCAAAGATCATTCACAGGGATGTGAAAGCTGCAAATATATTACTTGATGATTACTGTGAAGCTGTTGTAGGAGATTTCGGATTGGCAAAGCTTTTGGATCATCACGATTCACATGTCACAACCGCAGTTAGAGGAACTGTAGGACATATTGCTCCAGAGTACCTTTCCACAGGACAATCCTCTGATAAGACGGATGTTTTTGGTTTTGGTATTCTCTTGCTAGAATTGATTACTGGACAAAGAGCTCTCGAATTCGGTAAAGCAGCAAACCAGAAAGGTGCCATGCTTGATTGGGTAAGTGCAACAAATCCGTACAATTGTAATGTGTTTTTTTCAGCATGCATTGACATGACTTCTTTAGGCTTGCTAATTCTTTCTTCTTGAGCCGAGGGTCTGAAACAATCTCTCTACATCCCAAGTAAGGGTCAAGGTCTCCGTGCACTCTCCCTTCCCTCCTCCCCACCACCAGACCTCATTAGTGGGATTACACTATCTTGTAGTGTATATCTGTAAGGTGTGAACAATATGGACCAAAGGCATTGCAGATTAGTAGGCTCATGTGCATTCACACTATCTAATATATAGACTCTATAAGGTATGTAGAGATGCAATGAATGAGTATCTTTAAATCCTGGATCCTTCCTTGGCGTAATTTCTCTTGCAGGTAAGAAAGATTCAGCAAGATAAAAGGCTAGACATATTGGTGGACAAAGACATGAAAAACGAGTACGATAGGATCGAGCTAGAGGAAATGGTACAAGTAGCCTTGTTGTGCACTCAGTATCAACCAAGTCATAGACCAAAAATGTCAGAAGTTGTAAGAATGCTTGAAGGGGATGGACTAGCAGAGAAATGGGAAGCATCTCAAAGAGCGGAAACAACAAGATGCAGCAGAGCCAATGAATTTTCCTCTTCAGAAAGATACTCTGATCTCACTGATGATTCTTCATTGCTTGTACAAGCAATAGAACTATCTGGTCCAAGATGATAATTAAATTAAGTGTCGAAGTCTCGGAGACAAGAACCTGTGTCACTGTTGCTGGTGGCAGTGGCAGGTATCCCATGGAATTCTTCGAGATGTGGGAAAGTTAGCCCGGATACTTTGGTCATACAAAAATTTTCTTTTTAAAAAAAACTTTCATATTGAGCTTTGTTTATAGGGTCACACATAAACTGCAAATAGAATATTATACATCCTAGACTGTAAAGTATAACTTGTAAACTTCTGAGAGTTGTTTTCCTTTTTTTTGGTTCTTGTTATGTTAGAGTGGAAATGTTTATGGGATGTTTATTATTTGTTTATATACATATAAATAGAACAGAGTTTCCTTGCTAATTGATCAGTCTAGAGACAAAAATGATATGCATAATCTAGTTGAAAACTCATCATTTGAAACAAACCACTAATGAACTAGAAGGGCAACCACAAAAGTCTATTTTACAGTCTTACTTGCATTTCTGCTAAAGACAATTTTCAAGTATTGAACTTGTGACCTAATAATCGCATGACAACAACTTCTCCAGTTACTCCAAGACTTTCCCTCCTCAACTTAAGCTATACATACCCAAATAGCTCTTCAACCACTTGCAGCAGAATTTCCAAATCTATTGAGTATGAAGATGTCGGTTATTGGTTTCTTTCTTTTTTTTTTCTTTTGAAGTATGATGTGAGTTATTCTTGTTTACATATTTTTTTTATCATTAAAATTGGTTAATTAACACTTGTTTTGCACATAATTTCAAATATTAGAATAAAAGATTTAAAGTTATATCATAAGAGTGCCTGATCAAAGGAAGAAAATAAAATACCCTAGATCACTAATATACAGCTCCTATCTAACACTAATGCATTCACTGAATGCGTATAATATCTTTTCAATGAGTTTGGTCAAGCTAGTGATTTAATTGCAACTTTCACTCAGACATTTTCTTAAGTTCCTTGTATATAAATGCTCAAACCGCAACAACAAACGGTAATGGATCAAGGTGTATAACGAGCAAAAGTTATGATAGAAGGTCCACGCCTCGGAAAAGATGCAGCAACTATTCATCAAAATGGTATACTATTAACTTTTATACACGATGTAGCTCCCAATCTTTGATTCCTTGCTAGGAAGATCATGTTGGACCCGTGGGAAATTGTAATGACCCTAAAGGTCATTTTTGATATTTTGATAAAATTATCATTTTACTCCTCTCGATAGTTGCCTCCAGTCTTATTTGATTGGTGAGAAAGTTAATTTTTGAAAATTTTGTGAAAAGTAGAGTTTTCGCAAAAGAGTTGAGTTTTAAAGACTTAAGTTGTTTAATTTTTGAGTTTTGGAGTCATTTGGAGATTTAGGTCTCAGAACTGAAATCTGTCGATTCCATCAGCTCCGAAATATGAAAATTGGACAAGGAGAGTTGTCGGAATCAGATTTGGAGTTAATATGCGAAATTGAGGTCCGAAGTTGAAAATTGAGTTAAAGTTTGACTAAGATTTGACTTTGGTTAACATTTTGAGTTTGGATGCTCGAATTAGATTTCTAATAGATTCATTGGTTCCAAAAGGTGATTTTAATGTTAGAATGAACTTCAATATAATTTTTGGATATTCTGATAGCATTTTGGTATTTCTAGTGCCTTAAGTTAGTTTAATTCCAATTTATCAATTAGATTTTCGGTTATTCCATTGAATTTAGAAGGAATGCATATATGATTTGTGTGTATGAGATTTCGAACGAATTTCGAGAGTTCTTTCCGTGAAATTGCTGATTTTGGTGATTGTTGGTATTTGGTGCCATTGTTCTTCTTCGCGTTCGTGACCTTGGATCTCGCGTTCATGAAGTACACCTAAATTACTCTTCACGATCCCAAAGCTTGGCCCCCAATCGCGATGAGTAACTCATGCTTCGCTTCGCGAAGTAAGTTGTCGCGATTGCAATGAACAACTCAGCTGGGCTTCGCGATCGCGTGAGACCGTGCTGCGATCGGGATTCATTAAAATGTCTGAGAAATGACTTATTTTCAAAAATTGAGGATTAGCCTTTTTCTACCATTTTTGACATTTTCAAGCTCGAACTAAAGTGATTTTCAAGGAATTTTTGTGGGAGAAACTATTGGATAAGTCATTTTCAACTTATATTTTCATTTTTCATTAATTAATTCTTGATTTTAACATCACATTTAGGGATTTCAATTGGTGAAATTGGAGGGTTTTCATGAACTCTAATTTTTGACAAAAATGATGATTCTGGAGTGTTTTTAACTCCATTTTAAAAAGAATTTTCTCCATTAGTTTCCTAAAACCTTAAGGAACATTTTCATACAATTTTTTTTAGATTTTAACCTCATTTTTCAGTATTGAATTTTTAGATTGTTTTACCATTTTTCTCCAAATTTTATGATTTTGGTGTCTTTAGCTTCAAAATTTGATTATGAATCATTATTTGACTAGATTGTGGTGCGTTGGAGTATACTCAAAAGGGGAAAGCTTCAGCATTAGAGTGATCATAAATTTTGGCTAAGGTAAGTGAATTTTTAGCCCATAGTTAACATTGTGAACCTTGTATTTCCTACTTGTGTGTTTGGGGTATAATAGGGAGGTGGTTTTGGTGTGTATAACATGAAATGAATCTATGATTGAGAGGGGTGTGTGTGTGATAATATGGCTTTTTAAATTGACGTGCTAATATGGAATTCGAATATGAGAAATTGTCTAATTATTGCGAATCATTGATAGATGAGTGTTGAGTTATACGACATTGTATCATCAATTTCATTTCTTACCAACTCATTCTTTGTGCACATGCTTATATGCATTGAGTTGTGAAAAGTGATAAGAGAGAGAAAAGGAGCCGAGGTCTTTACAGACTGGTGTTATTAGTCGAGGTCTCTTTTAACGGCCGAGGTCTTTTTTGCTGGTGAGGGCCCTATGGATTTTGGTCTATTGAATGTGTATCGTAGGACAAACATGCATCATGATTACTTGACATTGCATTGTATCATTTGTATTTCATTAAATCTCATTTCACTCATTGTTTTACCCCTTGTTTGGATGGTTGTTACCCATTATATTGTATTGTATTGTTAGTTTAAGTATAATGTTTGTTTGATTGTTACTTAAATTCCATTGTATGGTATCGTTTAATTCCATCGTTAGATAACGACGAAAAGACCCATTTTATGTAACGACCAATTCGGTGTGGTTGCTTCATTACTTTAATATCTTCTTCTCATTTTTTACTTCATCTATTTATTTAATAATTCTACTTTATCATTTACCCTATCTTTTCATGGAATCTACCATATGCCCTTCAATTTCTTGTAGGTTTATCATTCAAATTATGGATATATGACATTATGTTACGACGAAGAACAATACAATCTATCCAAATATTGTAGTCATTGGAACAATACAGTACGATACAATACAATACTGTACCACACAATACAATACATTATGAAACAATACATAACAACTATCCAAACAAAGTGTTAATGTAAATATCTGTATAGAGTGTGACATGATGGTTATCTTGTACTTGTAAATTATTGGAGACTATTTGTTGTTATGATGTATACCTGTATTATAAATATGTATATTGTGTATGCTGACTTTCCTGAGTGTAGGGTTGTAATTGTGGAGGTATGTGTTTCAGATCATGAGAATACATGTGTTCTTCATTGCTTTACTTAAGGCTTTAGAATTCGTTTGTTGGGTAACCCCTTGTTTCTACACTTGTGTAGGTGTTGAGCCTGATACCTCTTGATCTCTTTATTTACCATTTTGGACCGAGCTTTTTGACGCTTGAAAAGTAGCGACTTGTCTTTTTAGTGGACTCTCGAGGCCCCTTTTATTTTATGTTTTGTTCTCTTTGAGAACTAAGACATTGAGACTTGTATTATTCTTTTATTGAGTTAGTGGCTTATACCTGTGACACTAGTCTTGGGTGATTTTAGAATAATTTTTGTTTATTAATACCTATATCATGTTAGACTTTCTTTCTTTTGCTTAAATTTTTGACTATTTTAAATTGCTTAGTTTTCTAGGCTGACTTGCCTTGGTGGGTTAGACAGGTGTCATCACACCTGTTCTCGGGTCATGAAAAATTGGTATTATATCCCCAGGTTCTTAAGTCTCAGATATGTATAAGCTCAGTCTAGTAGAGTCTTGAAGATCAGTGTGGAGGCATCCGTTACTTATTGTTGAGAGTATATGAAAACTGTTAGAAATATTTTCTTTTACTTCTTCCAATTCAGCTATGTGTCGATTCTTATGTGGGTGCTAAGTTGTCGCGTGTTCTTTTGGCAGATGGCTAGGAATAGAACATCAACTTCTAATAGAAGAGGGGAGGCATCCCCCGAGATTGTTGTTGAGACTCCACCCTAGGGGATAGACATAGATAGAGTTATAAGATGAAATAGGACCTAGGTCAAGCTCGAGGAGTGACACCATCCAGAGATTATGAGAGAAGTATCTCCCCTGAGTCCGAGGCCAAGGTCAAAGGAGATTAGATTCCTCTTAATTATACTACCGTGTCATTACTACAAAATACTCTATTGAAGGTTTTCAGTGTGCTCGAAAGTATGGTACAAAGTGGTGATGCGACGGGTACACGTGGTGGATCATAGATCAAAGTCAAAATTTAGGTTCTGGACCAACATTAGGCTCTCAGTGTTCAGGGTTAGGTTGGGAAGCCACCAGTAGCTCCTATAATTGAGGTTGATCCAAGACCGACAGTTGAGTCTTAGGGTGCATCTATAGCTGTATTGATTAAGGATTAGCAACACTGTTATGAGAGGTTCAGAAAGATGAACCTACCTTAGTTTCAGAGTGGGAACATCAAGGATGCCTATGAGTTTTTTTTACCATATGTAGAGATTTGTTAAAGATTGTTGATTTAGCCAAGTCTCATGTTGTTCGTTATGTCACTCTTCAGCTTTGTGGGCCTGCGAGGGAATGGTGGAGGACCTATTCAAGATCCTTGCCAGCTAGGTCTTCTCTGGTGACTTAGGAGGCATTCTCTAGTGGATTTTGTGTTTTTTTATCCTTTGGAGTGTGAGGGAGGAGAGTCACCCGAGATTCAAGAGTTTGAGGCAAAAATGGATGTTAGTCACTAAGTATGAGATTTATTTTTACCAGCTAGCTAAACATGCTATCGCCATCATCCCTAACGATTCAGAGAGGGTTTGGAGATTCGTGAGGGGGCTGACTTATTATATCAGGAAAACAATGTTCTAGGTGTCTAAAGAGGGATCTTCCTTCCAATCCGTGGTGAGTGCCACTAAGAAGGTTGAGTTGATGGAGAGGGAGGAGTTTGGGACCCCAAGGGGCCTATTAATCTAATTAGTTTTCTAGTGCATCATCTGGAATCTGAGGTTCTCTTTGTTGGAGTGGTTCATTTCACCATCGAGGAGTTCATGCATCCTTGTCGGCATCTAAGGGTGGAAAGGGTTATTGTGGTTCCTATAATTTCTGTTAGAGCTTATTTGGTTCATAGTAGAGGCCTGCAGGCTGAGAAAGTCAGGGTGGTAGATGAGTGATTCAAACAGGTGGAGGTCAGGAAACTCATTGCTTGCCTTTCCAGGGAGACCCAAGGCTGAGGCCTCTAATGCATTTATCATAGGTATTATTCCAATTTTCCATTGACTTGCATTCATTTTGTTTGATCCTAGATCTACTTATTCATATGTGTATACCTACTTCTTGCTAGATTTGACTTGCTATGTGATCGTATGCCTGTGCTTGTATTTCTACCCCAGTAGGAGATCCCTTATTAGTAGATTGGGTGTGTTGATCCTATCTTATATCTTTATCAGGTTATGATACATGGATAGACTTGATTATTCTTGATATGGTAGACTCTATTATTTTGGGTATGGATTGGCTTTCTCTATATCATGTTATTCTTGACTGGTATGCTAAGACAGTACCCTAGCTATGCCTGGTAGACCAAGGATAAAGTGAAAGGGTTCGTGTGGTTCCTATCATAGTAAAATTATCTCCTATATCATAGCTCAGAAGTTGATTGATAGAGGTTGCTTATGTTATTTGGGTTTTATTTGAGATACCGTTGTTGATTCACCTTCGATAGAGTCTATTCCTATGGTGCAAGAATGAATGTATTTTTTATTGATCCTCTAGGAGTCCATCCCGATCAAGATATTGACTTTGCTATTAATGTCGATTTGGGCACTAAGTCCATTTTTATTTCTCCTTATTATATGGCTCTAGTAGAGTTCAAGAAGCTAAAGGATAAGCTTCAGGATTTGTTGAGTAGGAGTTTATTCAACCTAGTGTATTGCCTTGGGGGGCCCATTTCTATTTATCAAGAAAACAAATGGGTCTATGGGGATGTGTATCGACTATAGACAGTTGAACAGGGTGACTCTAAAGAATAAATACCCTTTTCCTAGAATTGATGATTTATTTGATCAACTGTAGGGAGCGACAATATTTTCCAAGATTGATTTGAGGCTTGGGTACAATCGATTAGGGCATCTGATATTCCTAGACTACTTTTCGGACTAGGTACAACTATTATGAGCTTCTTATAATGTCATTTGGGATGACCAATGCTCCTACAACATTTATGGAATTGATGAATGGAGTATTCTGGCCATACTTGGATTTGTTTGTGATTGTTTTGAGTGATGACATCTTGGTTTACTCCAAGACTGAGGTCGATCATGACAGACATTTGAGAATTGTGCTTCAATGATTGAGATAGGGGAAATTGTATGCTAAAGGATCGTATGGTGTGAAGGATAACAAAAAATAATCCTGGGATAAAAATTTAGTGGCACTTAAATGGTTGTTTGGTTGGCAAATGTGGGATAATTTATCCCGGGACTAACAAATAGTACCGGGATAAGTTATCTTTTGGGTGGTATACTAATCTCGGGATAAGTTATCCCGGGATAAAAAGGATAAATGACAATGATGCCATTTTATACCTCACTTTGTATATTTATATTATTTTTAATACAATATATAATAACATGCGCAATCTTCACTCTTTATTTTTATAATACTTCTTCTTATTTTTCTATTAAAAAATTACACTATATAGTATAATTTTTATTGACTAATTCTT
>JBCEWC010009769.1:0-18364 GCA_038996855.1 Solanum aculeatissimum
CTCTAGGCCACCAACTAGCCCATTTTGCATTCGGCCACTTAAACTCAACCCGTGGCTACCAAAACTCAACCATGACATGTAGTACATCATATACCATAAGGATATTTTGAAAATTTTTGGGTTGTTACACATAGGATCTAATTAAATACGAATTAACCATTAATGAAATGGACTAATTAACTTAAACAATGCCTCACAGAAGGCTACAGTGGCCGTCCAATGGTACACGGTCCGTGTACTGGACCGTGAGACCATGCTTGGCCTCGACTTCAACTTGAACTCTTAGGGGACATTCTGGATCACTTCACGGGGGCACTCACGGACCATGTGGCTGCACACAGATCGTGTACTGGTCCTTGGAGACACACTTGGCCCGGAGTCCATCCCTAAACGCTTTCCAAGGTTCTGCCCCACTTTACGGGACCCCTCACGGGCCGTGAAGTGCCTCACGGACCGTGGGGTAGTCCGTGGGGCTTTCCTTGGTCCATGGGCTGGAACTTAGACACCTAGAACCCATTGGAACATCCTATGAGCCACCTCACAGACCGTGGACCTTCACACGGTCCGGGGTTCAGTCCTTAACCCAGTTCTAGAACTTGTTTCCAGCGTCCTTGTAATTACGTGCAGTCTCACTGGTTTGGCCATAACCTTCTCATACAAACTCTGAATTAAGTGAAACCTGTTGCATTGCGAAGATAACTCAAAGAGATTCAATTTGATATATAGCAGCCCACACAGTTCATCCCGTAATAAAAGTTATGATCCTTCAAAGTACACTCTCCCAATCGGCCCATAACTTCACCAAGAGACCCGTTTTGAATTTGGCCACTTAAATTCAACCCATGACTATCAAAATTCAACCACGATCAGTTTACACAAACCTTGACCAACCATTATGAAGTTCAAAAAATTTCAAATCGTTACAAACCACCACATTGGTTTTACCTAGATGGTATTAAATAGTCATATTATAATCCTTTAGATGCTCAATCCATCTCATCTGCCTTAAGTTCAGGTCCTTCTGACTGAATATATGTACTATAGGCTACCATGATCGGTGAAGATGTAACAATGAACCCCATAAAGGTAGTACCTCCATATATTCAATAAAAACACAATCGGCGCCAACTCTAAGTCATTGGTGCGATAGTTCTTCTCATGAGCCTTCAATTATTTAGATGCATAAGCTATCACCTTTCCCCTTTGCATCAAGACTACACCAAAACCAACCCCAGAAGCATCACAATATACCATCAAATCAATAACCTCCTTTGGCAATGTCAAAATAGGAGCTATAGTAAAAAAAATATTAGAGCTTTTGGAAGCTCTCCTCACACTCGTTTGACCACAAGAATGGAGCACTCTTCTGGGTGAGCCTAGTCAATAGGGTTGCTACAAAAGAAAACCCTTGAACAAATCACCTGTAATAACCATCTAAGACCATAAAACTATGAATCTCAGTGGCTGAAACAGGTTTAGTCTATCCTTGAACTGCCTCAATCTTCGCTGGATCAACTCGAATACCTTCTCTTAACACAATATGACCCAAAAATGCCACCGAACTCAGCCAGAATTCACACTTGGAGAACTTGGCATATAACCTCTCCTCTCTAAGTTGTTGAAGTATAACTCTCAAGTATTTCTCATGCTCCTCTCTGGTCTTGGAGTAGACCAATATATCATCAATGAAAACAATAACAAAGGAGTCAAAATATGGTTGAAATACACCATTCATCAACTCTATAAATGCAGCTGGGGCATTAGCTAGCCTAAAGGACATCACAAGGAACTCATAGTGCCCATACCGTGTCCAGAAAGATTTCTGAGGAATGTCATAAGCTTTGATCCTCAGCTGATAATATCTAGATCTCAAATCAATCTTGGAAAACATGGCTGCACCCTGAAGCTAGTCGAATAGATCATCAATCCTAGGGAAAGGACACTTATTCTTGACTCTCATTTTGTACAACTATCTATAGTCAATACAAATCCTCATAGAGCCATCCTTCTTATTCACGAACAAAATAAGGGCATCCCATGGAGACACACAAGGGCATATGAACCCCTTACTCAAAAGATCTTAGATCAACTCCGTTAGCTCTTTCAAATAAGTTGGAACAATATGGTAGGAAGAAATAGAAATGGGTTTGGTGCCTGTCTCAAGATCAATGGCAAAGGCATTGTCACTATTAGGAGGGACTCTAGAAAGATCTTAAGGAAACACATCAATGAACTCCCAAACAATAGGAATAGACTCGATTGGTGGTGGCTCAATGCTGGTACCATGAAAAAAATCCAAATATTCAAGACAACCCCGCTGCACTAACTTCCATGCCTGAATATAAAATATAACTTTGTTAGGATAGGACCCACTCGAACAATTCCACAGAATACCCGATCTTTCCACAATAGCCAAAATCATGGTCTTATCATAGCAGTCAAGAATATCCTGATGAGGGGAAAGCCAATCCATCCCCAATATAACATCAAAATCAATCATATCTAGAATATTTATATCAACCCAAGTCTCATAGCCTGATAAGGGCACAAGACAGGATCGGTACACCCGATCCACTACTAAGGGCTTACCTACCAGGGTCAAAATATGAATAAGCACAAACATAGTATCACATTGCAAGTAAAAAACTAAGGAGAAGTATGGAGACACAAAATGATAGGTGGATCAAGGATTAAAAAATACAGATGCAAGGCAATGGCAAATCAGAACAATACCTGTAATCACAACATTAGAGGCCTCTGCCTTGGGTCTACCCAGGAAAGTATAACAATGGCCACCTCAACCTCCACTTGTAGAAGTTGCCTCTCTACCACCAGAATGAGTAGAAATATCACCTACCCTTCTACCACAAGTACATCCACCTCTATTAGTCTAACCTCTACCACTACCCCTAGTCTGCGGGGTTGAACCTTTTGCTGGTGGTGCTAGATCTCTAATCAGTATTGCAGAGTAAGTACGGTGTGGCCTAGAGTGAGTATATATAGGGTACTATCAAATCAAATGATAAGGAGATCCACACCCATAGCAAGATCTAGCGGTGCACCACTACTATGAAGGAGCAAGAGGGATGTTGTAGCCTCCCTGACTCATAGGCCTCTATTGGGAGCCAGATAGACCCTAACCTAAACGATATGAATTATGAGGACCTCGTCCTCCCTCTGAAGCTGGCAAGGTTGCATGGACCCGATGATGCTGAAAAGACCCTTCTCCTCTGGTCATACCTCGGCCTCTAGATGAGGCACGTGAGTACTATTCTGATATATGGATACTTTTGAGGTCCCTGAACTCCTATATCTACATCAACTCCACCTCCTTGGAGACACCAACAACTGATTAGAAAGAAGCTCTATCTCTAGCTACCCAAAATACTACCTATATGATAGAATACGTCAACCCTCTCAAAAATCGGTGAACTATCTCCTCCTTAGTAGGAATAATGGTTGTAGCATAGCAGGCCAATTGACTAAAGCAAACCTCATACTTAGAAACGGTCATAGAGCCCTGCTTCAAACTCTTAAACCTCAAATGACTCTCTTCATGAACATACCATGAAACAAATCGATCATAGAAGGCACTAAAAATGTCTTTCAACTCATCAAAGGGGACCAAACTGGAAAAGATCCTAAGCAGTTCCTCCACCACTCCCTAGCTTACCCACAAAGCTGGATGGAAACATATCGTACACCATGTATCTCAGCCAATCCCAGGGTCTCAATAAACTCTCACCAAGTCACAAAAAACTCATGTGCATCCTCTGTCTTCCCACCTTGAAACTTAGGTGGGTCCATCTTCCTAAACCTCTTATATCTTTGCTAGTCCTCATCAGTGAAGGAAACTACTAGTGGAATATCAATAGTTAGAGCTACTAAAGGCTGCTCTGCTTGAACCTAGGCCACAGGAGCCTGCTATTGATCAGGGGGCTGAACCCTAACCCGAATTTGTGAAGTACCAAAGGTGTCAATTAGGCTACCAGTCTGCCTCAAAGTCTCCAACATACCCAAGACTCTTAAAATTGTATCCTAAAGTAGTGGCATTAAAACAAATTCATGAGGAACCAGGTGTTACCTAGACTCCATGACTGGCTCACGGGAGATACTATAATCATAGTCTCTCACTGGTACGACTTCTCGACCCCGTCCTCTAGCTTGTACTCTAGAATGGACCTTACCCCTAATTGGGGTCTCAATAGCATCATTAGGGGCCGCCTCCCTTTAACCTATAGAAGTAGTAGCTTTAGTCATTCCCATATGTCAAAAAGACACATAAACACTTAGAACTTAAGAAAACCCACCCACGAATTGATGAAAACAAAGCAAAAGAGAGTTTTCTAATAGTTTTCTTATGTACACAAGGATAAGTAATGGATGTCTCTGCACCAATACTCAACTAGACTGGGTTTGTACACATATGAGATCTATATACCTTGGGCTTTGATTTCAAATTATCACGAGCCAAAATTCGGGTGTGATGGCACTTACATAGCCTACCAAGGGAGCCATCCCAAAACTTAAATAACTTAACAACAATAATAAGAGCGGGTGTGATGGCACACACAGGCCATGTATCCGTAGGAACCATTTTCCTTCAATAATAACTTTCATATCTAGCCGAAACCATTTCCTTTCGATTTTCATTTCTTTTTTTTATAGTCATGTTCATGGAAACAAAATATGCAAGAGTTTTGTAGTTATCATATATTTCAACAATAGGAACAAAATAACTCTCAAGTGCACAAGTATTCACAACATACTATCAACCTCATCAAAACCTTAAGATCTACAACAAATAGTGTACAATTTCCACAATAAAGGCACAACTATAAGGGTTCCTAACACCCACGATTGCTCAAACCAAACTTAACAATCAAAGTTTGTAATGGTATAACTCTATCCCCAATTTGTGACTTCAAATACCAATTCCACAAATATAGAAGCATACAAGGTGTAATCATACTTAACAAAAGGTTAGAAGTCCACTTAGCTAAGATAAAGTCTCAAATCAAGTCAAATCCAATGCCTTCTCCTCTCTACGATACTCTGAATCACCAAAACCTATTCAAATATAACATCACAATAACATAACCAATCTAATGAAAATAAAATTGATCAATTAAAAAAAAGTTAAAATGGTCAAAATCCCATGTCAAAAAAATAGCCAAAATATGGAAATTAATGCATGAAAATGTTTCCCAAGTTATAAGGATTCCAACGGTAAAAACCATTTTGAAAACGGCGATAAGATGAGGGAGAATCCATCAATTAATGTTTAAAAATAAAGTCCAAAAAATTCTCAAATTCCACCATTAAAATACCAAAATTAAAAGTTAAAAACACAAATTAATCAATGGAAAATAATAAAATAGGTTAGAAAATAATTACACAATCAATTTTCCTTGAAAAACCCTGAAGATCCCCTTTAAAGCGAAGTTTGGATTGTTAAAGATAGTGGAAAGGGTTTAATCACATCATTAAAATGATTCACTATACAGGGATAAATAACACTCCGTGAATGTGGGGGCTAATAGGTTGTTGCACTCCACGAATGCAGAGGCTTGAGGGGTGTTTGGCTCTCTTATACTCTGCGAACGTTGTCTCCCTCCCGCGAATGCAGATTTCTAATTAATAAGACGTCCGCGAATGCAAACATGGAGGCGCAAATGCGGAGAATAAACCTGGATACACTATAAACTAGTTCACACCAGCTCCAACAACACAAAACAAAACACAAAAGGGACCCTTGGAATTCATTTGAAACTCTATGAACACAAACCACATATGAAACCCTAGTAAAAATGACGGTCCAAACTCTATGGAACCATAAAAATTCAAGTTTGGGCCTTCTTGGCTTAGAACCCAAGAATGATTATCTAAACTAGTTTCAAACTCAAAAACTCAAAATATTCTTAGAAGCTCTAAAAATTACAACGAAGCCATTTCTAGTATTAGTTTCTTCATCCCGAGCCATTAGAATTGACAAAATTTCAATACGGGATTTCGAACACCGAATATTGATCAAAGTCAAACTTATGATCCACAATGACCTAAAAATGCAACTTTGGATTCAAAATCTTCATTTTAACTCCAATTTCAGTTTTGCAAGTTCTCTTAGACCAGATTCGGGCATTTCAGAATCGATGGAATTATTGAAATCATATTTTGACACACGAAACTCAAAATGAGCTCGAAACTCAAAATTATCAACTTTAAGCCTTTTAAAACTCTTTCTTTTGCAAAACTCAATTTTTTAAAAATGTTTTCAAAATCTGACTTTTAGATGGTACCAAAAATGATTCAAGGCAACATTTGGAAAGGACAAAATGATAATTTGGTCAAAATTTTCAAAAATGGCCTTCGAGGTCATTACATGAGTACCGCGTTGTTTGGTGCGCACCCATTGGTACATTTCTATAGGTTGTGAGCTCAGTTCCTCTTGATTAGATTATCAGTTATTAGACCAAGCTTTTTGATTTCTTGAGATGTAGCTGCTTATCTCCTCTGCAAACCCTCAAGGATTCTATATTTATGTTACATTTTATTCAAAAAGTAGACATTAAGACTTGTATTTTTATTTCAAGCATTATTTTCAGTGGCTTCTACATGTGATACCAATTCTAGGTTGGTTTTAGTATTGTCACCCTATACTGTTTTAGATTGTTTTATCTTCAGCTTTATTATAATATCAAACTATTAAGGTTTAGGCTTACTCGCCTTGGTGGTATAATGTCATGACCCAAAATGAGTCATGACTAAAGAAGAATGAAATAAAGTGAAACTCAACACAACATAACATCAAATATCCTAAAACCTGAAGTCATGAGTACAAGAGCATCTAAATATAGTACTGAAGAGAAAAAGACATTTATCTTAAGAAAATACAAGACTATCTCATAATATCTAATACATAGTCTGATAGAAAAGCAATGAAAGATGATCCAAAGATCCACGATGACTCAATATCTGAGCCTTACCATAAGGATCTGGGTGATATCCACAACACTCTGATAAAATGATTAACTACCCTATCCCGAATCCCGTGTACGATTTACAAGGATGAAATAAAGTAAGGGTGAGTACACCAAAATGTACCCAGTAGGTTCAATAGACTGGTAAGAGAAATTGAACAAGTATGCAATAATGAAAAATCCTACACCTGCATCAAAATAGTTAGTACACAATAATAATATACAATAAGCCTTATAATATCTCCCACATGTCCAGTATTACAACACCATAGTCAATAACCACACAGTATATGAAATGCAAACAATCATGCATCAAGTGTCTCGTGACCTTTCCATTTCCTCGTGGTCAAGGCTATTACCATGTCTCATCCTTGCCACCTACTCGCGGTCAAAGGGTGTTACAATATCTCGTCCATGCCACCTACTCACAGTCAAGGTATTATATGGAGTAAATCTCGCCCTTGCCTCCTACTCGGGTCAAGGGGTTGGCACAATTGTGGAGCATATTACCTTTGCCTCCTACTCGGGTCAAGGGGTGGTACAATGCAGCATGATATAATGCAAGGCAATGCTAATCACCCAAATATGTGTATAAACATAATAACATCATAATAAGCGTAATACCTGATAAGTCTCACAAGGCATGAAATATAATATCAAGTATCACTATCTATCATAATATCTCATCAAGACATAACCATTTCCAAGATTGAATTTACAAAATTTGTACATATATACCGAATCTCACTCATCCATACAATATAAATCCATCAATATTCCCAGCTAACAATATATCACAAGTACTTTATGTTACTCGTCCCTAAGATACGTCTACATGATAATTATATTCTAAGAATCACATTAACATGGATACTGGACCTTCTTCGTCCACAAGGTATGTTTATAGTCAACAAAGTTTTCCATTAACCATCAAATTACCAAATGTTTTCCAAACCATTGTTACAATCCTCAATTTATCACGACAATATTTCATAGGATTTTAATCCAGAAGTATCCATCTCAGTTTAATAATAGAATCACAAATACCGATAATATGGCTTAACTGACATCAACTATACATCAATCTCACATCTCATCAATATAATTACTCATGAATCAGTCTAGACCTCACAATTACCATATAATCATAATCAATAACTCAAATCCAGTCCCAACAAGGTTAGCTGGATCTACCTCAATACCAAAATCGCACTCGTACAAGCTTTCAATTAACTCAAGCCTCAAAACGATTCTCAAATTGATCAATCACTATCAAAATTAGATATTACACTTTAAGAAGAGCATTTGGATACCCATATTGACAAGGTTTATGCTTAGGGGGAAAATGGTCAATTTTAGGGCTAAAAATTGAAGTTTCTGAATCTAAAAATTGACTTTACAATCAAATTCTACATGAAAAATGGAGTTCATCGGTAAATATTCCACAAAAATCAAGATTAAATCGAAGTAGAAATCAACATTCAAAGTTTGAAATTCATAGTCTAAAAATCTCCAATTTTGGATATTGAAAATCATGAAATTCAAGTTGAAATAAAGATAAAACTTATGAGAAATAGCCAATATATTGTTAAAATCACTTAATCAAAATATCTCTTTAAAGTTCTCTCCTCAAAATCGCCTAAAAAAGCTCCAAGTTCATGAAAATGGCTAAAAATGGTGTTTCACGAGTTTAAAATTATCTAGGTATAAAGAGCTCTTCATGATCGTAGGTGGGGTCCCACGAACATGGAGGAGAAAGATCAAAAAGACCTCTACGATCACACAAACCAACTCGCGAACGCAGAGCACAAAAAGGAGAGGGGGTCACTCCGGAACTACTGGAACTGTTAGAATTCCGATCCGAGCTTTCGAAGTCTGAATGTTTACCAAAGTCAAGTGTGGAACATGGTCAACATCACACTTGAAATAAACCAAGATATCATCTATAAACATGATCACAAAGATATCCAAACTAGGCTGGAACACTCAGTTTATCAACTCCATAAAAGTAGTTGGGTCATTGGTCAACCTAAAAGACATAACCATGAACTCATGATGTCCATAATGAGTCCTGAAAGTTGTCTTCGAGATATCAGACTTCCGAACTCTCAACTGATGATAGCCGCACCTCAAATCAATCTTGGAGAATACCGAGGCACCCTGCAACTGGTCAAAAAGATTATCAATGCAAAGCAAGGGTTATTTATTCTTGAGGGTTACTTTGTTAAGCTGGTGATAATCAATACACATATGCATAGTACCTATCTTTCTTCATCACAAACAATATAGGAGAAACCCAACGAGAAACACTCGAACGAATAAATCCCCTTTTCAACAAATCTTCTAATTGCTACTTCAACTCCTTTAATTCAGTCAGAGCCATCTGATAAGGAGGAATAAATATAGGCTTGGTGCTCGGATCCATATCAATAGCAAAATCTATGTAACGATCAGGAGGAACACCTGGAAAATCAGTAGGGAAAAGATCCATAAACTCTCTAACAACCCTGTTGTCCTCCAAAGATGGAGACTCTTGAGCGATAACCCTAATAAGAGCCAAATAAGCTAAGCATCCCTTTTCTATCATTCGGTAAGCACACATATAAGAAATAACTCCCCTAGGATAGGAGCTAGGTGCTCCTGTCCACACCAACTGAGGTAACTCTGAACAAGATAAAAACATTGTCTTTGCATGGCAATTAACACCAACATAATAGGGTGATAACCAATCCATAACCAATATCACATCAAAGTCCACCATATCTAACAATATCAAGTCAACAATAGTATCTCTCCCTATAAAGGTCACAACACACCACCGGTGTACTTGATTCATCACTAAACATTCACCTACTATGGTGGAAACATATATAGGCTCGACAAGTGGCTCACAAATAATATCAATATCTGAAG
The DNA here is from genome assembly GCA_038996855.1 of Solanum aculeatissimum. Lineage (NCBI taxonomy): Eukaryota > Viridiplantae > Streptophyta > Magnoliopsida > Solanales > Solanaceae > Solanum > Solanum aculeatissimum. The sequence continues at coordinate 9,894 of JBCEWC010009769.1, forward strand.
CAAAATAAGCCGACACATAAGAATAAGTAGAGCTTGGATCAAATAAAATTGAAACTGAATAGTGGCATACTAGAACCATACCTGTGATAACTGAATCAGAAGCCTCTGCCTCAGCTCTATCTAGAACAACATAGAAAACTCTACGTCCACCCCTAGTATATGGGCATCCACGGGATCCACCTCTCACAGTGCCACGTCCTCCAATGGTACCTCCCCTCATGCCCTAAGAGGTATCTCTAAATATTGGTGCTAGGGATGGATAGGCTGGTCGAGACCCCGAAGCCTAAGTGGGAAAAACACGATGTAGAAAATGGTTGGCGAAGTGCCCAACCTCATCACAAACATAACAAGCTCTTAAATCGTGTCCCTGAGATGGCTGTGTCGAGGAACTGCCACGTCTGATAGAACCAAGAGAACTATCATGGCCTGTCTGAGTAGGCCTAGGCCTGTCAACACTATCAGATGCTGGAAGAGCTGCCCGAACTGACCGACCCTGATGGCCCTGACTCTGAAACTCTCTATCCCAGGGCGGGTGAGCACTAAACTATCTATGATGAAAAATTCTCTTCCCGCCACCCTATGTACCATGTAAAATATGCTCTATCATACTGGCATGATGAACAATACTCTAAAATATGCCTCCAGCTAGAACCAAGAAAGTTGTAGCCTCTTGAAGATACCCTGGCAATCCCTTAGCGGAGCTCCAAATCTTCTCAAACTTGGTAGAGATTCTAGACAAGGCATACATGGACAATACGTGAAATTTGGCATCATAATTTGACACCGTCATAGAACTTTGCTGAAGCCTATCAAACACATCATGATGACTATCTCAAAGACTGTATGACATAAAACTCTAAAAATTATCACTGTGAACTACGCCCAAGTCATAACTGGAGATCCAATAGATTAACAAGCCACAATTGACCTCCACCACTCCTTAGCGAGGCTGGTAAGCTGATAAGTAGTATAAGAAACTCCATGCGACTCCAAGATGGCCAAATTACACAGTTAGTCCTGACACTCTGATAAGAAATCATACACTCTGTCATCTGAGGTGCCGTCAAATCTCAAAAGAGCTAGTCAAACAAACCTCTCAAAACTCTTCTACTCTACTTAGGACATAGTTGGGTTAGAAGAAGAGGGTGACACTATAAACAAGGGTTGTGCAATGGATGGATCAACTGCCAAACTCTGAAACTGTGTACCTGCACCAGGTTAAGGTGTCTTAAGTGGAGTCACAGCTGCCACAGGAGGATCTGCTGGGGCTGGAGAAGGACTAAAAGGGCCATAGTTGGCTCTGTTGGAGCCATAAATGGATCGATCGATGCTGTAAAAACTAATATCTTGACTGTAATTGGGGATGGAGGATCTCCCTCCAATCTAGCCAATAACCTATATAGCAACAATTGAACTAAGGGCATAGAGGCTGGAGCTGAGGCTGGAGGAATAAGATCCATAGGCCCCTCTGGCTGATATATAGGCCCTGCAAAAGCTAACCTTAGCTGCCCCTTAGGTGGAGTAGTCTTTCTAGTGAGCCATCGACCTATCTCGACCTCTGCCTCAACCATGAGTGAGAGCCACATTAGTGGACTCGGGCTCTCCCATGGATTATCGGGACCTCATAATCAGCATCTACATAGAAGGAGTAAATTAGACACTTTCAAAGTGGTAACATAAAGAAATATACGAATCAGAAGAAAGACCTGAAATTATTCATAAAGAGTATACCATAGCCTTCTAGAGATGAGTGTGGACATCTACATATTGATCCACGAGACTCTACTAGACACCCTGCTATTGGCTCACAAGCCCAACAAACCTAAAGTTTTGATACCAAACATGTCACGATCCAAAATGGGTAACGACTAAAGAAGAATAAAATAAAGCGGAAGTCAACACAACATAACATCAAATATTCCAAAACTTGCAATCATGAGTACAAGAGCATCTAAATATAGTACTGAAGAGAAAAATATATCTGTCTGAAGTAAATACAAGACTTTCTCATATTATTTGATACATAGTTTGATACAAAAGAAATGAAAGATGATCCAAATATCCACGACGACTCTAAGTTTGAGCTTATTATAAAGATTTAGGTGATATCAACAACACTATGATAAAATGATCAACTATGCTATCCCGAACCCTGTGCACGATCTGTAGGAATGAAACAATGTAGGGGTAAGTACACAAAAATATATCTAGTAGGTTCAATTGGTAGGTAAGAGAAACTGAACAAGTATGCAATAACGAAAAATCCTACACCCGCATAAAAATGATTACTACACAAAAATAATATACAATAAGCCTTATAATATCTCCCATATGTCCAGTATTACAACACCATAGTGAATAAGCACACAGTATATGAAATGTCAACAACCATGCATCACGTGTCTCGTAACATTGCCACCTTTTTGTGGTCAAGGGTATTACCAAGTCGCATCCTTGCCACCAAATCGCGGTCAAGGGGTGTTACAATATCTTATCCTTACCACCAACTCACAGTAAAGGGATAATATGGAGTAAATCTCACCCTTGCCACCTACTCAGGCCAAGGGGGTTGGCATAACTATGGAGCATATTACCCTTGCCTCCTACTTGGATCAAGTGTGGTATAATGCAACATGATACGATGCAAGACAATGTTAATCACCCTAATATGTGCATAAATGCAATAACATCATAATGAGAGTAATACATTATAAGTCTCACAAGGCATGAAATATGATATCAAGTATCACCATCTATCATAATATCTCATCAAGACACAACTATTTCCAAGATTAGATTTAAAAAATGTAACGTATATACCGGATCTCACATGTCCATAAAATATAAATGCATAAAAAATATGACCAGCTAATAATATATCATAAGTACCAGATCTTACTCTTCCTCAAGATACATCTACATCATAATTATATTCCAAGAATCACATTAACATGGATATCAGACCTTACTTGTCCACAAGGTATGTGTATAGTCATCAAAGTGTCTCATTAACCATCAAATGACCAAATATTTTCCAAACCATTGTTACAATCCTCAATTTATCATGACAACATTTCACAGGATCTCAATCCATAATATCCATCTCAGTTCAACAATGGAATCACAAATACCCATAATTTGGCTTAATCAACATCACATTTCCATCAATCTCACATCTCATCAACATAATTATTCATGAATAAATCTAGATCTCACAATTATCACATTATCATGATCAATAACTCAAATCAAGTCCCAACAAGGTTAGCTGAACCTACCTTAATATCGAAACTACACTCAGACAAGCTTTCAATCAACTCAAGCATCCAAATGATCCATAAATCGACCAATCACTTTAAAAATCAAATAGTACACATCAAGAGAAGCATTTGAGACCCATATTGACATGGTTTTGGTTAAGGGGCAAAATGGTAAATTTTAGGTCTAAAAATCAAAGTTTTCAAATCTGAATATTGACTTTAAAATTAAATTCTACAAAAAAAATTGAGTTCATGGGTGAAAATCCCACTATAATCAAGCTTAAATCTAAGTATAAATCAACAAACAAAGTTTGAAATTCATAGTCTAAAATTCCCTAATTTTAGATTTTGAAAATCATGAAATTCAAGTTGAAATCAAGATAAAATTTATGAAAACTGACCAATATAATGTTAAAATCACTTACCCAAAATTTCTCTTTGAAATTCTCTTCTCAAAATCGCCTAAAAAAGGTCCAAGTTCTTAAAAATGGCTAAAATGGTGTTTCATGAGTTTAAAATTGTCCAGGAATAAAAAGCTCTCTGCGATCGCGGGTGGGGTCCCGTGAATATGGAGCACAAAAGGGAAAGGGGGTCATTCCAGAACTATTGGAACTGTCAGAATTCTAATCCGAACTTCCAAAGTCTGAATGTTTACCGAAGTCAAACTTTGGTCCCAAAAATAACTAAAATCATAACTTTGGACTTGAAAACCTCATTTTAACTCCACATTTAGTTCTGCAACTTCTTGTAGTTCAATTTTGACATTCTAGAACTAATGAAATCGATGGATCCTCGATCAGATACTAGAAAAATAGAATGGTACAAAAACTCACTTTTTCAATAAATTAAGCTTCCAAAAAGTGCCAAAACTCATATTTACCTTTTAAAAACTCTGAATTTCAGTTCGAATCATTCAAATAGTTTAAAATAGGCCCAAAGCAACTTAAAGAAGGGTAAAATAGAAATTTTCTCAAATAAGGCAAAAAATGAGCAACTAGGTCATTACATATAGGTGGGTACCATCACACTTGGATTTCGAGTTTTGATAAGCATCACATCTGGTGGCAAGTATAGAGTGGTAAATCAAGTTTTTAGTTTGACAATTGGATATAACAAGGTGCATTGTTTTATACCGAAGGTGAAAATACTCAAGACAAAGAAGTATAGTCCTTTATTACTCAAGGAGATTCAGATGGGAGGAAACTCAACAATACTTTTTTTGAGGAAATGATTGATTGCATTGTTAACATATAAAACCTCCTAATAGTCAATTTATAGTTTATGTAGACTGATGGATAAGATGTAGCCAAGCAAGACTCACAACTAAATCTGCACGGAATATACTGAGACACAGAAAGGAAAAAAAGAAGAGACTATAAGGTAATCTAGGGGAAGACCTAGCCAATGAAAATCTTTTTTTCTATAGAGGTTATGAATAGAAGAATTCCTATTAATGACAACTTGAGAAGAATGAACATCCACCTAGTTGGTGTTATGAGGTGAAGGAGGTGGAGACCATTACATATGTTTTTCTAACAACCCCCATAACTAAAAGGCATGGGGTAGTTTGCTAATTTTGTAGATATTAAAGTGGAGGACATACAACTTCAGCAACTCATTAACACATGGTAGAATTGGGATACCAGTACCAAACTTGAAGTTCGATACAAAGCAGTGCCAACAATAATTCTATGGACCATAGTAGGAACAATGTAAAACATAGAGGGCATACAATATATCAAAAGATGTTACAGCAAGTTGAGGACATATTGAGGAAGATGATGAAAAAGGAATACCCATAGATCAAGTTTGAAAAGTCAACTTGGCCACAATTGATTACAAAGATGTAAAATTAAAAGCCAAAGTTGTATTATCACAAGGTGGTGTGGAAAGTTAGAAAAGGAAAGGATAAAGTACAACACTAAAAGGACTAGTAAAGGTTATCTTGGAAATAGCATGCTAGCACTTTATATTAGGGATGATGAAGTAAATTTGATATATGAAAAATCACAGGGAATAGGGTGTTCTATGGATATGTATGCAGAGGCAATGGCTATATTGAAATCCCTTATCTATTGCTTGAATAATCAATATAAATATTTTGATTTGTAAATAGACTCTGTAACTCATACAAGATGATTCAACAGTAGCGGAGAGTTCCCTGGGAATTGATTGAGAACATAGAGGAAATAAGGGAGATAGTACTCAAACTACAAGTAAAAGTTGCACACATTTTTAGGGAAGGTATGGGGTAGCAGATTCATTAGCAACTAAGATAGTCGAGTCACAACAAATAAAGGAATTTTATACTTTCAGTGAGCTACCAAGCATGACAAGGAGATTCATTGAGATATACAAGTTCACACACATAAGAATCAAGGCAAGGAAGATAGTCACCATAATTTAGTGAGAAGAGTAAAGGCATGCAACAAAAAAGGAAATGACAAGGCAACAAAGAGAAGGGAAGGGCATATATTTACAATATAATTATGGTAGAACATAGTATGAATATGCATAAACATCAAAGAAGAATTTGTACATCTGTGAAAATAGAAGCAAACTTTATAAGCTAGAGTTGTCCAAAACATCACTAAAAACTAGAGAAGGCCTTGTTAGCTATTTTATTTGGAGGGCTAGACTGTATCTTGGAAAAGCATTAGCAGACAGATAGCTACAAAGAGGAGGAAAGTAGGAATAGGATAACCCTAAAACAGGAGATATGTGTAGATAGGGGAAAACACTTACCAAAAAAGGTACAAAATATGTATAGGAGCACAAGGCGATGGACCATGTGGGTTAAACCTAGACTACCTGAGAGGAAAAAGACATTGGCTAAGTTAAAGGAAAGTGTAAAATGCATGGGGAAAGTAGGAAGCTTACTAGGAGATAGTGAAGACAACAGACATAGATTCATTTTCATCAATGTAAGATAAAGATGGTACGAAACTCGTAGGAGGAGAACTAAAAATTGCAAGTTCAGCCAAAGGATGGGCATAGCAAGTCACATGCGGCAAAGAAGAGAAACAAGGAAGAGAACATCACAAGATAAGCAAGGAAGGGAAAAGAAAATAGGCATATTGATAAATTCATTTACATTTAGGAAGAGTATCAGAAACCTTTCACATTCCATTTGTTACTGGATAAAATGGGTGTTCCTTTTTTGTTTATGAATAAAATGGTCATATGACCACCTAAATTAATTAAAAAAACTACTTTCGAATAAGCATAAGAGTACGAAAAGAGTCCACATAAATCAAATATTCAATAATCACATCAAGCAATCTCATCATTCTTTCAATAATAGAATCATCATCAAGTGAGTCATTCACTAGCAATATCACATTGTTTCTCAAGTTCTCTGTATCAACTCTCCATCATTAATCAAGAATGCTCATCAAAAGAGTCAACATTTTCACTATTATTCTTTAACAACTTTATCACAATATCAATAGTTATTTTTATAATACCATTAATCAACACTCAAAACTTGAGTCAATAGAATTCACAATTCTCAACAACGGAGAAACACATAATCAATCAATATTCTTAATATAAGGATCAATATCATCAACAAGTATATATGAAATCATGAGACAAGTTTCACATATTATTACAAACCATTTTATTATCTCGTCACTTTCATTAAGTCAATTCATGAATAATTTATCAATTTGTTCATTTCCATTACTCCCATTATACAAAGAAGAAAGATACAAGGTTAAGTTAAACTCGACAAGGTTCAGGAATCCACTTGCCTCAATAAAGTTTAAAAAATCAATTCAATAATGGTGCCTTCCCCTTGCAATTCATATCTGAAACACCACAATCTATTCAAATAATAATTCACAATCAATCTCCAAGATTAATGATGACAAAGTCATCCAATTTGGGGAAAATGAGCAAAACAGGTCCAAAAATTCATCATCAAAAATTGGGTTGAAATTTAAAAGTTATTACTTAGAAAATATTTCTCAAAGTATAAAAATTTTGTTAGCAAAAATTGTTTTAAAAATGAATTTAAAACCAATCACCATTTTGTAAAACATAAGTTCATGAATACAATCCCTAATATTTTAATTCAAATACCACAATTTGATGTTAAAAATAAGAAATGAATAATGACTAATTAAGATTTTAGCTCAAAATAACATACCAGATAGATTTTCTCAAAAAATTACTTGAAAACACCCTCTCCTGAGCTCCCAAGGTCTAGAAATGGAGAAAATGGTTTAAACCGTGATATTTAAAATTAAATACTGTTCAAGCGTATTTTGTACTCTTTGAATGTTGTCGCTACATCCATGAACGCGGAGGTTAAACAAATCAATCCTCTGAAAATGCTAGCCCAATGCCGTAAACACAGAGGAAAACTCTTATGTACTCTATGAATATGACCTACTTCCCGTGAACGTGGAGGTCATCAAGCTGACCCTTTACGAACGTGGAAGAGGTCCTACAGATGCGACCTACAAGAAGGGGTATATCAGATATTAAAAAATTCTCTTAAGACATAAAATTTGGTGTCTTGAATTCAATAAAATCATCTGACATCAAATTCAAAATCTTCTTGACTCGGAATTCAATTCGTCGCAACTAGGACAACTTAGGAATTCGAAGTACCAAAACACCATAAAAAAACTCAAAAATTGTACCGACTCTTATGGTATAACTAAAATCACCTCATGGAACTAGTGAAATCATCAAAATTTTAATTCGAACACTCGAACACAAAATAATGACCAAAGTCAAACCTTAGTCAAACTTTAACCAATTTTCAACTTTGGACTTCAAATCCACATCTCAATTCCAAAACTAATTCTAACAACTCTTTTAGACCGATATTCATATTTTAGAACTAATGGAATCTACAAAACAAATTTCTGAGGCTCAAAACTCAAACTGGCTTTGAAATTGAAAATTAAGGAACTTAAGAATTTAAAACTCCACTCTTTAACAAAAACTCAACTTTTCACTGAATTTTCAGAACTCAGCTTTCACAACTAATCAAATATGCCTCGTGGCAACTATTGAGGGTAAAATGATAATGTTTTGAAAATATAAAAAATAACCTTTAGGATTATTACCATCATCTTTTTGAAATTTGCAATTGATAGATACTTGGTAAATAAATCGATGTGAGCACCTAATTTTTAACCAAACTAATTTATCTACCTTTTAATACTTAAATATTTATGTTTATATCTAAATTAA
>JBCEWC010009770.1:0-18363 GCA_038996855.1 Solanum aculeatissimum
CTATGATGGCTTGATCAAGGGTCTTCGGGTCCTCTTTCGCCATGTCACATCTAGGCCCCCTATCTGGGTCGTGACAATATATCATAGCAAAAGTAGAACTGGGTAGTCTATGACCTACCAAATTAATGATTTTTGCATAAGATTTGGAACGTATATGGTTTCACTTGATTTAGAGTTTTGATCGAGAAGTTATGACCATTTTTGTAAAGTCATCTGTGCAGGGATTTTGTTTGGAGTTTTGGCTAAAGTAGGGCACTAAGAGACCCACAAAGGGTCATGCACCTCTAGATGGTCCATGTGGGGTTTCATGTGACTTCCCAAGAGTTGTGGTGAGGTGTTTCATGAAGGTCTCATCCTTATAAATAATTCTAAGTATAAGGTTACCATTCCAGAGCTTGCGTCACTTAGAACGACACCGAAACATCTTGTGTGCCATGAGATTAGTCATGAAGCCTTTAGTAGTGCAGATCATATTGTATTTTTTTGCCAAGAACAGTACTACGGACCACTACACGAGTCATGTTGCACCACATGGGTTGTGCGGTGGCTCGTAAGGGTGTTGGCCTGAAAATTTTCAAGTTTGGAATCACTGTCTCAGAACGTGGCCAGTGTAAATTTTTCCATGTGATGTCTCACGGACCATCAAACAATCCGTGTGACAGTACATGAGCCATATGGCTCCTTGATGGGACCCCTGGGAACTTTTTGAAGCTCATTTTGTTAAGGTTTATTTGTAATTTTGGGTATTTCCTAAGGTCGTTTTAGACTTCTTAAGCCTTCCTAAACATCTTAAATGACCTATACTCCTCTACTCTTATTCAAATTCATTTCATACACTTAGAATATTCAAACTCTCTTTTCTAAACGATCCTTTCAAGTGTGGCTTGAAGATTCAAATTGGAATTCCAAGAGGTCTTCTTCTTCAATCATTTTCTTCCTAAATCTTCTAGTAACCTAAGGTATGTGGGATTGATTCTTGGTCCTCTTTCAATCATGAAGGGCCAAAACCTCTTGATTAATGAAATTTAAGCTTCTTTTGAATGTGTGTCTTTAAATTTATTAATAATTTGATTAAATTAAAGTATGGTCTGTATTAGTTATTGATTTTAAAGTGATTTAAGCCCTTATTTGATAAATTGTGGTTATACTATGAAGGTTCAACTATGTATGTCCCTTTAATCTTTGAATCCTTGCATGGGTAGTCTAAATCACGATTTAATTATGGATTTCCTTATTATTTAAGTTTGAATCTCTCTTATTATGATGTTTTAAATGTGAATCTCTATTACTCATGCTATTCTCTCATCATTGATGGCATTTACATGCATAAGTATTTGTTTTATAAAGCTTATGATATGGGCTAAGATCCACTAATGTTTATGACTATGTTTCAAGTATGAGTATGACAAGAATGCGATCACATCATGTCTATTTTATGGTTCTTTGGGAAGTCATGGGTATTTGCACCAATATATATGAGTATGATGAAGCTATTCCTATGCATGAAAGTATGACATGAAGTATGATTTGGCTTTTTCGCCTAAGTATGTGTGATTATGGAGAATGTTTGGTCTTTAAGACTAAGTATGCATGAAAATTATTAGAAAGACTTATCCCATTTTAAAGTCACGTATATGTATTCTCATGGGATGATGACATAGCATCGAGTTGATTGGAGGTAAGGAGGGCTATCCCGAAGGGTCCTTACTCTTTTTCCCTAAATTATGTGCTTAACATAGGTTCTTGTATGCCCCCTTTTAGGGATAATTATGTATGGATCTACCTTGGGAAAGTATGTCACCTCTTTATCCATTGTGGTGTAGATGATAGAGTTCCAAGTTATAACTCACTTGGTCTTATGTTTGTTGAGGTCCTATCCCGGTTCTGTTATGTATTATGACATTCACGCATCATGGATTTCATGGCATATTGATATTGTATCCTTCCTATATATATATTTCTATATATATATGCCCTTGTCATCTAACCTTGATTTGTAGGATTTGATGTTCATATGCATTTCCATGCCCGCATACTTAGTACATTCAAATGTACTAATACATACTCTTTTACCTATATGATCTAACCATGTAGAGACTGGAGACTACCATCTTCCAACTCTTGACGACTAGCTTGATTAACTAAGAGTTTCTTGTGGTGAGTCCTATCATCTAAGAACAAGCCACATTGTATCCTTCTATTATGTTATGATGTTTATGTCTTTACTTTGAGGGTGAGCCTGGGACATGTCTTAGCCTCTGACCTATTCTAGACTAGAGGCATTGTTGGACATGTTGTAGTCTTTCGTATTATTATGCTATGTGTATTTTAAGATGCTATGATTATGTACTATGTATGGATGATATGGCTATGTGATATGAGGTAATATGGAAAGTCCTAAGTCCTATGATGTCCCCATATATTGAGTCCTCCTGATTTGTTTCTTTGTTTTATGTGTTATGTGTTATGTGACTCTATGTTAATCCTAACCCTATAACATCCCCATAGATCAAGTCCTACTTACCCGCCCTGTAGAACTATGTGTTTAATGTATACCTATGCACTTTTGAATCAATGATGTGCGAATGTATGCTATGAGGCTTGTTTAGGGACTCTCAGGTTCCAATTCTCCGTGTCACTCCTAGGTCCAAGTTATGGGTCGTGGCAAACACTTTATCAGAGAACTAGGTTTATAAATGATCCTCGGAGTCCAATATGCAATGTCGAGTAGAGTTATATTCATGGGTTTGAAGTGCACCATACCTATAAATAAGAGGCTATAGTGGTATTTTAGGAATTATCTCACTTCTTCATTTCCTATGTCATGCTATGGACCTTGTATTTAGACTTCTTGACTTTGATAATATCCTTGGTACTATTTCAGAAGATGCCTCCATGAAGAGCTCCTTTACCTAGGCAAGCCCTAGTTAACAAGGACCCAGTTCCTTAAGATTTTATGGGGGAGTCAATTACTTCTAATGAGATTTTTTCTACCCTTGCTATGCTAGCTAAAGCTATGGCCAATCAGGTAAGGCAGACCCATCTTCCTCCTCAAGACCAAACTCCAGTTTCTAAAGTGAGAGATTTTACCCGAATGAATCATTTGAAGTTCTATGGTTCAAAACCTAATGAGGATACACAAAAAATTATTGATGATCTCTAAAAAGTGTTGACTGTTATGGGGTGACTTCTGAGGAGAAAGATTAGCTAGCTTCTTATCAGTTGAAGGATGTGGCTCATGTGTAGTAATCTCAGTGGATGATTGAGAGGGTTGTTGATGCCCAGGTTGGTTGGGAAGAGTTCAAATTTTCATTTATAGACTATTTCTTCCCTCTTGAATTTAGAGAGGAACATATGATAGAATTTATCAATCTAAGGCAAGGTGGAATGTCTATGAGGGATTACTCCCTCAAGTTCACTATGCTCTCAAAGTATGCTCCTATACTAGTGGGTGACCCCCCTATAAGAATGCACAAGTTTATTTCTGGATCTCTAATTTGGTAATGAAATAGTGTAGTACAACTATGCTTATTCAGGGTATGTAAATCTCCAGGCTCATGACTTATGTTGAGTAAATTGAAAGGGGGACGGTCAAGGAAAGGAAGGTGAATGATACTAAAAGGGCCCATTATGATGGTGGATTCTCCAACTCTAAAGGTGGTAGTTATTGTCATTTCTAACAAGGCCAAGGTTCTAATACAAAGGTTGACAATGCTAGAGTGCCTCCTTCTAATTCAAAGGCATAGGTTGGAGTTTGACCATTGCCTCCATGATGTGAAAAATGTGGAAAGAATCACTTAGGGAGGTGTTTGTGATGTTCGAAGGCTTGCTTTGGATGTAGTGAGATGGGATATAAACTTACCTATTGCCTAAAGGCACCAAAGAAAGGTCAGGAAGCTCTAGGTATCCAGGTTCAACAAAGGATTTCTCCAGGAGATTCTCTCAGAAACAATAGGTTCTATGTCTTGCATGCTCGTTAGGAAGTAGAGAAGACTTAGGATGTGGTGACTGGTATGGTAAAAGTCTTAGATTTTGATGCTTATGCTTTGCTTTATCCAGGTGAAAATTTATCTTTTGCGACTCCTCTATTGGTTGTTAAGTTTTGTTTGAGTCCTGAAATTTTAAGGGAACCCTACTTAGTTTATACTCTCGTGAGTAAATCTATTATTGCCCAAAGGGTCTATAGGGGTTGTCCTATTTCAGTCTTGCATAAAGTTCTTGTAGAGCTTGAGATGTTCTATTTCGATATTATTCTGGGCATGGATTGGTTGCATGTTTCATATACCTCTATTGATTATAGAACCTGGAAGGTTAAGTTTTAGTTCCCTAATGATCCTGTCTTGGAATGGGAGAGTAGTGACTCTACTGTTAAAGGTCAGTTTATTTCCGTCCTCACAGCCTAGATAATGATTTTCACGGGGTGCATCTATCACATTGTGAGGGTTAGAGATATATAGTTTAAGTCACATACTCTCGAGTCGGTTCCAGTGGTTAATGAGTTTCCAAATGATTTTCCCAAGGATTAGCTTGGTATTCTTCTTAAAAGGGAAGTGGACTTTGGCATAGATCTCCTTCTGGATAGTCAACCTATTTTTATTTCTCCTTATCATATGGCTCCAATTGAATTAAAGGAGTTGAAAAACCAGTTGAATGATCTTTTGGAGAAGGGTTTTAAAAGGCCAAGTATTTCACCTTAGGGTTCTCCTATGCTATTTGTAAGGAAGAAGGACGAGTCACTTCAGATGTGTATTGATTATAAACAATTGAATAAAGTAACTATCAAGAATAAATATCCATTTCCTAGGATCAATAGCTTGTTTGATTAGTTATAAGGGGCTACGCATTTCTCAAAGATTCATCTGTACTCTGGTTACCATCAATTGAAAGTTTGGGAGTGTGATATTCCCAAAATAGCATTCCCGACTAGGTATGGGCATTTTAAATTTATGGTAATGTTATTTGATTTATCTAATGCTCCAGCTGTGTTTTTGGACCTTATGAATTGGGCGCTCAAGACTTTTCTTGATAGTTTTGTGGTTGTTTTCATTGATGATATTTTGATTTATTCCCGAAGTGAGCGAGAGCATATGAATTATTTGAGGTTGGTTCTTCAGACTTTGAGAGAGAGGTAATTATTTGCCAAGTTTAGTAAATGTGAGTTCTTATTAGATGAAGTAGTTTTCCTTGGTCATGTGGTATCAGGTGATGGTATTAAAGTTAACCTAAAGAAGATTGAGGTCATGAAAAATTGGCCTAGACCGTTGAATCCTTATGATATTTAGAGTGTTCTTGGGTTGGCTAGTTACTATCAAAGCTTTGTTCAAGTATTTTCATCTATTACATCTTTGTTGACTATGTTAACTAAAAAGAAGGCCAAGTTCATATTGTCGGATGAGTGTGAAAAGATTTTTCAGACCTTGAAGGATTGATAAATATCGACTCTTATTTTGACTCTACCAGATGACTTAGATGGATTTGTGGTGTATTGTGATTCTTCTCGAATTGGGTTGGCATGTGTGCTCATGCAACATGGTACAGTGATAGCTTATGGATCAAGACAATTGAAAGTTTATGAGCGAAATTACCCGACCCATGATCTTGAATTAGCGGCTATGGTGTTTGCTTTGAAAATTTGGAAACATTGTTTATATGGGGTTCATGTTGATGTTTTCACTGATCACAAGAGTTTGCAATATGTGTTCACCCAAAAAGATCTTAACTGAGGCAAAGAAGGTGGTTGGAGCTACTTAAGGACTACGACATAAGTGTTTTATATCAGCCTGACAAGGTGAATGTTATAGTTGATGCTCTTAGTACGCTATCTATGGACAGTGTGTCCCATATTGATGAAGGGAAGAAGGATTTGGTAAGAGATGTTTACCGCTTGTCTAGACTGGGTGTTCGATTGGTTGACTCCGTGATAGTGGTATTCATGTGCAAAATGGGTCTGAGTCTTCTGTGATTGTTGATGTCAAGGAAAAACAAGATTTAGATCCCTCTTTTGTCGAGTTGAAGAAGTTGGTTGCCAAAAAAGAGATAAAGGTTTTCTCCCAAGAGGAAGATGGTATACTTTGGTATCAAGATCGGATATACGTTCTGGATGTTGATGGTCTTAAGGGAGTGATTATGAGTGAAGCTCATAATTCTTATTATTCTATACATTCAAGATCTACCAAAATGTATTAGGATTTGAGGGAGGTTTATTGGTGGCATGGTATGAAATTTTTTTTGTAAAGTTTGTATCTGAGTGCCCTAATTGTCAACAAGTAAAGGTGGAGCATCAAAGGCCCGAGTATTTGGCTCAGGATATTGAAATTCCTACCTAAAATTTGGAAGATGTGAATATGGATTTTGTGGTTGGCTTTCCTCATACTCGAAGGCAAATTGATTTTATTTGGGTTGTAGTTGATTGGATGACCAAGTTGGCTCATTTCCTACTGATCAAGACTACTTTCAATGTCGAGGATTATGCAAGGTTGTATATTCTAGAGTTAGTTAGGTTGCATGGTGTGCCTATGTCTATCATATCAAATCGTGGTACCCAATTTTATTCTCACTTTTTGAAATCATTTCAAATAGGGCTTGGCACTAAGCTGAAGTTAAGTACTGCTTTTTATCCTCAAACTGATAGAAAAGTCGAAAGGTTAATTCAAACTTCGGAGGGCATGTTGAGGGCTTGTGTATTAGAATTCAAGAAAAATTGGGATGATCATCTACCGCTTATCAAGCTTGCCTACAATAATAGTTTTCATATTAGCATTGGTATGGCACCATTTGAATCTTTATAAGAGAGAAGGTGTAGATCCCCGGTGGGTTGGTTTGAGTTGGGTGAAATGGATTTGTTAGGCCCGTATTTGGTGATTGAGGCCATTGAAAAAGTGAAGTTAATTAGGAAAAGGTTGAGAATGAATCAAAGTCACCAAAAGTCCTACATGGATATTAGGAAGAGGGACCGTGAGTTTTGTGTTGGTCATTGGGTGTATGTGAAGGTTTCACCCATAAAGGGTATAATGCATTTAGGTAAGAAAGGCAAGTTAAGTCTCTGGTATGTCGGCCCACATAAGATTGTTAAGTGGATTGGTAGTGTGGCTTATTTATTTGATTTGCCTTTGGATATGAGCTCTATCGACCTAGTGTTTTATGTGTTTATGTTAAGAAAGTTGATTTGGAGATCCTAATTTGATTGTAACTTTTCAAGGGGTTGAGGTTGAGAAGAACATGACTTATGAAGAGGTACTGGTGGAAATTTTTGATAGGCAAGTGAAGAGGCTTTCTAACAAGCATAGAGCTTTGGTTAAGGTGCTTTGGAGAAATCAACATGTGGAGAGTGCTACGTGGGAAGCAAAGTCGGACATGATGATGCAATATCCCTATCTCTTCCAATCTACTCAAGCCTAAGGTACTAGGTTCTTTCTATTCTAAGTGGTTCTAATTCTTTAACTCTTGAGTTTCGTGACATGATATGCATACATGTGCACAAAAATGATTTAAAAGATATTTTGACTTGGTTTTTGATGATTTTGTGATTTTCAAGTAATGATTTGTGCATTCTGTCTTCATGTTGTATGTTTCTTGATTAAGTCAAGCTTTTCAAGTAATGTTTTAGCCCATTCGAGGACAAATGTTCCTGAGGGGTAGATGATGTAAATACCCGAACCTTGGAAAACCTTGTTGATGCGATGTACACTGATTTTGAACTCCTTATAGATGGTTTATAATCATCATGAGTCTCCCTCATGCAACCATGTTCAAAGGAATTGCATTGGTTACACTTTTCTTAAGAACCGAGGAAAGGGTCAACTTTAACTGGTCATATCTCTTAGTACAAGAAGAATTGGGTAGTCTATGACCTACCAAGTTGAATGAATTTGAGTTAGCTTTCCAACACATCTGGTTTCACTTGATTCCAAGTTTGGACCGGGAAGTTATGTCCATTTTCCTAAAAGCCATCTGTTTAGGGATTGTGTTTGGAGTTTTGGCTAAGGCAGGGCAACAAGAGATCCCAAACGGGTCGTGCACAACTAGATGGTCCATGTGGGGGTCTCGTGCGACCTCCCACGAGTTATGATGAGGTGTTTTGTGAAGGTATCATCCTAAGGAATGATTTTAAGTATAAGGTTACCATTTCAGAGCTTGCATCACTTTGAAGGACACCATCCCGTGTTCCATGAGATGGGTCGTGAAGAATTAAGTGGTGCTGACCTTGTTGGATTTTTAGCCAAGGAAAATGCCATAGACCACTACATTGTTTGTGTGGTGGCTCGTAAGGGTGTTGGCCTAAACATTTTCTATGTATGGAATCATTGTCGCGGAACTTGGCCAGTGTAAATTTTCCCAAGTGATGTCTCACGGACCATCACACGATCCGTGTGACAGTACACGAGCTATATGGCTCCTTGATGGGACCCTTGATAACTTTTTGAAGCTCATTTCATTATGGTTTATTTGTAATTTTAGGTATTTCCTAAGGTCATTGTAGTCTTCCTAAGTCCTCCTAAACATCTGAAATGACCTATACTCCTCTGCTTCTATTCAAATTCATTTAATACACATAGAATATTCAAACTCTCTCTTCTAAAAGTTCCTTTCAAGTGTGGCTGGAAGATTCAACTTGGAATTAAAAGAGGTCTTCTTCTTCAATTATTTTTTCCTAAAGTTTCTAGTTTCCTAAGGTGTGTAGTATTGATTCATAGTCCTCTTTCAACCATGAAGACCCAAAAGCAATAACCTCTTGATTTATAAAATTTAAGCTTCCTTTAAATGTGGGTCTTTAAATTTATTAATGATTTGATTAAATTGAAGTATGGGTTGTATTTAGTTATTGATTTTAATAAGAATGTGATTGAAACCCTAATTTGATGAATTACATTGATATTATGAATGTTTAACTATGCATGTCCCTTTAATCTTTCAATCTATGCATGGATAGTAATCATGATTTAACTATGGATTTCCTTATGATTTAAGTTTCGATCTCTCTTATTCTGATGTTTTAAATATGAATCTCTATTGTTCATTCTATTCTCTCATAATTCATGACCTTTGCATGCATGAGTATTTATTTTATGAGGCTTATGATGTGGGCTAAGACTCAATGATATTTATGACTATGTTTCAAGTATGTGTATGACAAGAATATGATCACATCATGTCTATGTTGTGGATATTTGAGAAATCATAGGTGTTTACTCCAAAATATATGAGAATGATGGAGTTATTCCTATGCATGAGAGTATGACATAAAGTATGATTTGACTTTTTAGCCTAAGAATACGTGATTATGGAGTATGTTTGGCCTTTATGCCTAGGGGAGCATGAAAATGATTTGAAAGACTTATACCCTTTTAAAGGCATATATATATGTATATGTATTCTTGTGGGACAGTTCTGATCCGTTGCAGGATTCCCTAGCTAGGGTCTAGGTTGCAAGATAGACTGAGGATAACTTAGAGTTGGCACTAGAGTTATGCTTATCGCAGATGTTGGTTCTTACAATTTGAGGTTGGAGATAGTGTATTCCTGAGAGTACCACCTGTAAAAAGAGTCATGCAGTTTGGGAGATGGGGTAAGTTGAGTCCCACTATGTCGGGCCTTTTGAGATATTGAGATTGGTAGAGCCAGTTACTTATGATTTATCCCTACCTCCATCTTATTACGCTATACACCTTGTATTCCATGTGTTGATGCTACCCCGGTATATTCCATATGAGTCACATATGCTTCAGCATGATTTGGTTGAGTTGGATGACCGTCTGACATTTGTTGAGGAGTTAGTGGGAATCTTTGCCAGAGACACCGTCTAGTTGCGCTC
Organism: Solanum aculeatissimum; assembly: GCA_038996855.1. Lineage (NCBI taxonomy): Eukaryota > Viridiplantae > Streptophyta > Magnoliopsida > Solanales > Solanaceae > Solanum > Solanum aculeatissimum. The sequence goes on from JBCEWC010009770.1 coordinate 9,812, forward strand.
CATTGTCATACCGATGGTTAAGGTGTACTGGAGACACCATCTAGTCGAGAAGGCTACATGGGAGATAGAGGCACAGATGTGGAAGCAACACCCAGACCTATTTGAGCCATCAGGTATGCCATATATTTTACTTTTACTAACGAATGTCTTATAAGTAGGGGATGTTGTAATAACTACGTAGGTCAAATCTGTGTAAAGCCCTCATACCTATTATAACCTATTAGGGCTGTTGGGATGGCTATATAGTGTTTTGGTTGAGAATTGTGTAAATTTGCAAGTTAGCGAGAAATTAAAATTGCTAATGTGAGTTTTCTATCAAAACTCTAGTAAACAGCTTTCGTAATGGAATTTTAACTGTTCCGTTAGTTCTAGAACTATCAATTTGTGCTAGGAGGGTGGTTGGTCCGAGGATGGAGGGTTCTAGTTTGATTTTGGACCGAAAGTTGCGAAATAAGTTTAATCGAAAGCTAAAAGGTGCATTTATGTAAGAACCTAGCTAAACATACTTGGAATGGGAAACTGATGGCATGGTTAGCTTTGAGATGTCAAAAACAGTCCAAAATGATCTTTCATCAGTTGAAGGGGACATCCGGTTGCATTTTCATCCCATTAGTTGTTTTAGCTAATTTTACCAAAAAGAAGTGGGGTACCCATTTTTTTCTAGGAGGCTCTGTTGGGAATTTTGACTGCACCGTTAAATCTAGAACATTGAAATTAGTGTGATTACACTATTCATTTTTGAAAAAAAGATATTGAATGCCTCAAGAATGGCTCGAGGAAGTTTTAACTTGAGTTGGTTCTGAACTAGCAGCAATTGCACTCTGCGTTCAAGGAGGCCAGCCTTGGCATAGCTCCATATTCAAGGAGAAGGGGTAGTGACCAATGCCTCCACATTAACGGAGTGCAATTCATATTTTCGGAGAAGTGATTTGAGGTATATAAAGTGATTCGACACTTCGCGAATGAGAACTTCTCCAAGAGTTCCAAAGCTCGTAAAAATCTCATTTCGTGTTTGATTTGGCAAACAAAGGTCCACATGACACGAAATTATGCAAGGAATATCATGGCAAGGTTAGTTTCAAGATTTATCACATAATTCAAGGTAAATTTTCTATTTTAGTTGTTGTTATTCTCTGAGTTTGTGAAATCTTTACATGTTGGTTTTGTAACTGAATCTTGATGGAACTGAATGAAAATTGAACCTAAACCATTATACATTAGGAGGGGAATGCTGTGACATGCTGGGTGTTGGCTATAATTGTCAAGTTTTCAAGAATTTGGATCAAGAAAGTTTAGAAAATAATGTTTTTTCCTGTAAAGTTTTTCACTTTGGTTTTGGGTCTTTTTCTCGGTCTTTTAGTGTCTCTTTTGGGCTGAATATTTTATTATAGGATCGGGTTTTCTTAGGGAATGTGTTTTGGTTTTTGTTTCGGGATTTTGAGCTTTGTTTGAATTTTTCCTACTTCAATCAATTTTGGCCTAATTTAACTCGTTTCACAAGATCATATAACCAACCTGATCATGTTGTTGTGGTGAATTGTATTTTTAACTATTTAGTAGCATTAGGAGGCCATTCGGAGAGAGAAAGCTTAGCTAGAGTGATTTGGAGCTCTAGGCAATGACAACTAGGTAGGATAGGCTTTTCCCCACCCTTAGATTAGTGTAATTATATGCATGTTGAACTAAGATGGATGTTACATATTAGTTGTGCCCTGTATGCATGGTATATTTTATGGTAGACTGGTACCCTGTGTCATTAGTTGTGAAAGTTCTGAATTCGATATATTTGGGTGCTACTATTACGAGGAAGCCTAATATAGGTTGTATATGGGTTGATTCCATGAGACATGTACAAATTCTAACCAATATCATTGTCTATGAGAGAATTCTATTGATATTACTAAGACATGATGAATGTGAGGTTACTTACTAAATTCTTGTCGTACTATGACTTGTTCTGAGGTAGATGTGCACCTGTTGGGCCTAGTTTTTATGGAAACTTATGATATCATTATTGCTATCAATTTATACCTTCGTTAACTGTGATGGGTTGGTTTACCGTATGTTAGACCTGTATTAATACAGATAATTGTATTATATGCCCTGTCTACTATTGTTAGTTGCTTGGTTCTATTTTTATGTTTTTGATACGGAGGTTGGGTTGTGGTTTGATAGAGATAGTGGTATTTAGGGATACCCGTATTGTGAGTGTCGTTACCTACATTGACTCTGGGCATAGTATGACTTTGGAATTTTGGATCTAGATATACTAGTTGAGTGAGTAACTTTTGGTCATCTTGTCCCAAATGATGCTCCCATTATCATTTGAGCTATGGTGGCCATATTTGTAGAGTCTTAGCTCTAGGTGACACTCCCTGTAGATTTGTATCTAAGTGTCCATGACTGTGATGGCTGGTGGTAGATGCAAATTTTAAGGATTAAGTGCCAGCGGAGTTTTGGGTCGAGGACCCCACTGATTCCATTTTAGGTGTGAGGCCCCATGATTGATATTCTTAGTTGAGATACATCGTTTATGCGAGGGGGATTCTTTCTCCTACAAGAAATATGTCCCACCATTGCGCATGAATATTATGGATCGGGTTCCACGTACTAACACGGGGTTAAGGACCCTGTTGATATATGACTGTTAGGGTGAGGCCTGTGATTGATTACCCATGGATCCAGACACCTACTCACAGCTTGATTATGTATGGGTATACCTTTTGGGAATATGGGGGCTCAAGGGGTGTTTAGACTTAGATAGTAGGGACTTACCCCCACGTACAACTGACCTTGTTTTAATTATATGGAGAGTTGAGATCTGTGATGGTTTTATGGGCTTCTATGATGGGTTTGAGGGATTCTGTGATGATCTATTAGTTTTATATTATGCACGTGTGTACCTTTTGGGCTTATGGGGTTTCGGGTGGCGTACAGGTATAGATATTAGAGCCTTGCACCGTGTATAGCTCCAGGTTTGGTTTCGGTTGGGGTTATGGGATTGATGTGTGGGGAAACTTCATCTGAATTTGAGTTTTATATTTTATATTATTTCACGTGATTGGCCGATGATGCCTACTGGGTGCCTTATTCGGTAATCACCCCAACTTTTGTATCTTCCCATGGTGCAGGTCAAGGTTCTTGTCGAGGACGCTGAGTTTGGTAGACCGAAGAGGGCGTGAGTCTTCTTTTGGGTGAGCATCAACAACTCCAACTTCATCAGAAACTCCTTCTTTTCATGGTTGTCTTTATCTTTTAGATTTGGCCTTATACAGTAGTATTTTATATATGTACGGGTACTTTTGGGTTGTATATTATACTATGTTTTTCATTATATGTATTACCATATGTACTTTCTATTTATTGTAGTTTTGTTCTATTGACATACAGGTTCTTTGTAGGTTTTGATTATTTATATTATTGTTATATCATTTTGACTTGACTAGAATGGTAGGAAAAATGTCTTGTGGGTTGGGTTTTTGGCTTGCCTTTAGGTGGGATCTGACAGGAGCCATATGATCGAGACTAGGTCGTGAAAGCCTGAGTTTGCTGATGTGGCTCCCACTCATGGTCAAGGTAGAGCTCGTGATAAAACCAGGGGTTGAGGGCATGTTAAAGGAGTAGCTCCTCCCAAAGGATAGACTAGATTGGCTTCTCCAGAGCCTTTCTATGAGCTAGAGGGGCCTACAAATCCTATTCTACCACCCTTATCCAAAGATGCTACAACCTCGATTCAATAGTTGCTTTTGAGGGTATTGGCTAGATTTAATAGAGCACCTTCTGCCCAAGCTACTATTGATATGCCGATTTCTATGGCATCTGTTGGTTCTTCTTAAGCGTCTGTTGAGCCAGTCATGACCCATGTTTGCCCTCCTTCAGCCCCAGTTATCCTTTTACGACTGCAATACTTTTGCCTCAAATATCTTAACCGAGTTTGAGTTCTATGTTTAAGAGTTTTCATATTGCTCCATCAATTACACCACCCTTATTTATAGGTTTGGCTTCATCTAATAGTCCATCCATGTCCATTGCTGAGCAGAAGAATTTTGAGTGGTTCTACGCTTGGTTCCCCCTAGGTTAGATGGCACTCTGGTAATAAAGGTTATGATTTCTTTTTAGAGTGTTGGGGTCTGCTATATAATATTTCCATTTTTGAGTCACATGGAGTTGCTTATACCTTTTACTAGTTCACCGGCCTAACCAAGGAGTATTGGAGGTCTGTGTTAGCTCGTCGACCTCTTGGATCTCCAGTCATGACATGGAAGCAGTTTACAGGCATATTCTTGGAAAGGTTTGTTCTATATAACCTCTAGGATAGTCACAGGGATATGTTTGATAGACTACATTAGGATTCCATGTAAGTTTCAAACTATGAGGCCAGATTCCATTCGTTGTCCAGATATGCCTTGTCCAGCATCCCCACTGAGTTTGAGAGGATTCGATGCTTCGGCAAGGGGTTGGCACTGTATCTTCAGGAGGCTATAACTTTTTTTATTCTAGCTGGAAGCACCTTTAAGAGTATAGATGACTATTCTCGCATGATAAAGTGCATAAAGCTTGATAGACAGGATGGCAAGAAGATGTTCCATCAACATTTACAGTTTGGTGGGAACCCATCCCATGATTGGGAGTTTTAGAGGTAGGGCCATTAGGGGTGGGCAGTTCAAGAAGCTCTTCTAGCATTTGATAGTATTGACAGGTCTAGGACTATTTAGGCAGGCCATGATAGTTCTCTTTGTTCGACTAGACATGGTAATTTCTCAACACAATCATCTCAGGGGAAAAACCCCAATATTTGTTATAGTTATGATGAGGTTTGGAACTTTGCCAACCATTGTCTTCATCGTGTTATCCTCGCACGGGATTCAGGGTCTCAACTAGCCCATCCATCCCTAACACCAGTAGCTAGAGACACCTCTTAGGGCATGAGTAAAGGTCACTAAGGAGGTTGTGGCACAATGATAGATGGAGTTTGTGGAGACCCGCAGGCTAGAGGTGGTCGTAGAGTTTAATATATTATCCCAGAAAGAGCCAAGGTAGAGGCCTCTAATGTAGTTATCACTGGTATAGTTCTAGTGTGCTACCATTCAACTTTAGTTTTATTTAGTCCAAACTCTAATTATTCATATGTATCAGGTTATTTTTCTTTAGATATTGATAATATATGTGAGCCACTTACCGAACCTATTTGTGTTCCATCCCAATAGGTGAATCATTAATGGTGAATCGGGTGTATTGGGGTTGTGATATGACATTTATGGAGAGAGACACTATTTCTAACTTGATATTATTTGATATAGTAGACTTCGATGTGATATTATGTTTGGACTTGCTATTACTTTATCACACTATTTTGGACTGTCATGCGAAGATTGTGACTTTATTTTATCCTGGGTTACCTTAGATGGTGTGGACTAGAGCACCTAGCTCCTATTATAAGGGAATTATTCCTTGTACACATGTCTGTCAATTGATGGATAAGGGTTGTTTGGGATATTTAGCTCATGTTTGGGTTGTTTCTCAGGAGACCCCACCATTAGAGATCACCAAAGTTGTTAGAGAGTTTATGGATGTATTCTCAACTGATGTGCCTGGTGTTCCTCCAGATTACGATATAGTCTATATCCCAATGTCAGCTTTTAGGACCTGTTATGGGCATTATGAGTTTGTGGTTATGTCATTTGGGTTGACTGATGCCTTAACTACTTTTATGGAGTTGATGAACTGAGTGTTCGAACCCTATTTAGACATATTTATTGTCACATTTAAATATGATGATATCTTTGTTTATTCCAAGGGTGAGGTCGATTATGTTCAACACTTGAGGATTGTACTCTAGTGATTGAGGGAAGAGAAGTTGTATGCAATGTTCTGAAAGTGCGAGTTTTAGCTTGATTTTGCTCCATTTCTTAGCCACGTACTGTCAAAAGAAGGTAATATCATTGATCTGGCCAAGGTGGCAGTTGTTCGTGAGTGGGTTAAACCTACTTCTACAACTGAGATTCAAAGCTTCATTGGTTTTGCGGGTATTATCGATATTTTCTTCAGGGATTCTCTTCCATAGCAACCCTGTTGACTAGATTGACTCAGAAAAATAAGGCATTTCAGTGGTCTGAGGAATGTGAGACAAGCTTTCAAAAGCTCAAAGATTTGTTGACTTCAACACCTATTCTTGTATTGTCCGAGGAGTATGTGCCATGTGTGGTATATTGTGATGATTTTGGTGTGGGTCTGAGTGTTGTATTGATGCAAAAAGGGAAGGTGATAGCCTATGCTTCTAGACAGCTGAATGTTCATGACACGAACTACCCCACCTATGACTTAGAGCTTGTAGCAGTTGTATTTATGTTTAAATTATGGCATCACTATCTTTATGGGGTGCATTGTGAGATCTTCACAGACCACTGGAGTCCCAAATACATCTTTTCTCAACCTAATTTAAATATGAGACAACGTAGGTGGTTGGAGTTTCTTAAGGACTAGGATATCTCTATTCTATGCCACCCCGAGAAGGAAAATATAAAAGCTAATGCTTTGAGCCGGAAGACTACTAGTATGGGGAGTTTGGAATTCTTAAGGGCTGAGGAGAGGCCCTTAGATTTAGAGGTGTAGTCACTTGCAAAACAGATGGTTTGTTTGGATATTTCCCCTTCATAGTATATTTTGGGCTTGGTTGAGGCTAGATCTTCTTAGCTTGATAAAATATGTGCCCATCAGTTTGAGCACCCCAGATTGTGTATGATTCATAACAAAGTGTTGAGAGGTGAAGCCAAGGTGGCTATTATTAATTCTGATGGTGTATTGAGGATAAATAGTATAGCTTGTGTGCCTAAGGTTTGTGATCGGGTGAGATTGATATTAGAGGACACCACTCTATTGATGATGCTACTTGCAAGTTTGAGTCTGACATGCAGGCCAGATATCCCAGCCTTTTTGAGGATTCAAGTACTTCTCTTTTCCTTATGTTCGAGGATGAACATTATTTTTAGTGGTGAATGATGTAATGACCTGGTATGTCATTTTTAACTTATTTTTTAAATTTACTATTATACCATTTCATAAGTTGATTTCGGCCTATTTTGAGCTATTTGAATTTTTGCAATTGAAATCCTGAGTTTTAAATGTTGAAAATATGAGTTTTGACATTTTTGGAAGCTTAAGTTGTGGAAAAAGTGAGTTTTTGTACCATTCTGAGTTTCGGGTGTTGGATCGAGGATCCGTTGATTCCATTAGCTTCAAAATATCAAAACTGGTCTATGAGTAGTTGCATAATAAAATTCAGAGTTCAAATGAGATTTTAAGGCCAAAAGCTATATTTTGAGTTATTTCTTGAACCAAAGTTTGATTTTGATCAACATTCGGAGTTTGGAAACTTAGATCAAAATTTTGAATGTTCCAATAGTTATGGATGATGAAATTAACGCAATAAATGGTCTCAAAATATTTTAGAGTTGCCGAGGGATGTTTTTGTATTTCAAGTTTTATACTAGTTTTATTGATGTAACTGCCCAAATATTTTTTAAAAATCCTTATGGTTATTCTTGTATGATGTTATACTTTTCATGGTTGAGTTTTGGTAGCCACGGGTTGAGTTTAAGTAGCCAAACGTAAAATGGATCATTTGGTGGCCTAGAGAGACCGTTTGGATAGTGAGCTTTGAGGTAGCATAACTTTTGATGCGAGTTGAACCATATAGGCTGCTACATATCAAATTGAATCTCTTTGAGTTAGGTTTGCAACAAGGCATTGGAAATAGGCCCCTGAAATTTGGAAGACATTGGAAATAGGCCCTGAAAATGGCCCAGGCAAGGACCACGGACCGTGTGAGGGTCCATGGTCTGTGTGTGGGTCCGTGCCATGGTGTAGTGAGCTGGGGGTGCCCAGGACCCAGCCCAAAACCCAAGGCATGGCTCACGGACCACCCCAAGGTCCGTGATACCTCAAACAGACCATTTGGTGGTTCGTTGAGTGGGGCAGTGTGTTGTCCGTGTTGTGGGGTTGATTTATGGACCAAGTATGGCTCCACGGACTAGTACACGGTCCCTGTGAAGCCATATGGTCTGTGAAACCCCTCGTCAAGTGGTCCCGAAAGTCCTCCAAGAGTTCGCATTAAAGATTTGGCTAAGGTATGTTTCACGGCAAGTTGAACGGCCAGTGTGTATTTTGACGGCCACTGTAGCTGCTCCATTTGACACTGTGTAATAGTTAAGTGTCCATTTCATTAATGGTAATTTCGTGATTTAATTTATCCCTAGACCCCTTTTAGGTATCCTTAAATCCCCTAAACCCCTAAAATAAGATACTAACCCTTATTCATCCATTCTAAGTCTCCTCTCTACACCTTGAAGAATCCTAAATTGCTGTTGACCTCCATTGTTGAAGCTTGAAGAAATTTGGGGAAGATGACCTTGCTCACTTGAATCTTCAATTCCTTTTGTTATTGTAAGGTATGTGAGATTTGATTCAAGGATTTCATTCCATCCTTGAAGACCCAAGAACCCTAACCTTTAAATTATGATTTTAAGCTTCTTCAAGTTATGGGTTCTTCAATT
>JBCEWC010009771.1:0-18363 GCA_038996855.1 Solanum aculeatissimum
CATGCTTCCATTATGCTCAACATCTCTTCTTCAGGAACGCACCTCCGAATGATCCCATCAGCACATGTGTGGAACAAAAATGGGTCATCTCAAAAGTACTTGGAGAAACTTTTTTCTCTTGTGAGAGGTTAAGTCCTCAGGCATGAGGTCACTCACCAGATAGTTAGCATAATCAGCATACCATAGAATTAAATCAACAGAAGAGGCTAGTACCTGCTCATCGGGAAATGAATCATCGATAGTTAACCAGTTGTTTCCCTTTGACTCATCCTCCAGGAGAGAAAGGTGATCTGCAACTTGGTTCTCGGTCCCTTTCATATCTTAAACCTCAAAATCGAACTTTTGCAATAGTAGAACCCACCGGATCAGTCGTGGCTTGGCATCCTTTTTGGCCATAAGATACCTCAATGCTGCATGGTCGGTATGCACAATTACCTTGGTACTCAAGAGGTAGTCCCAAAACTTGTCAAAAGCATAGACCACTGCCAGCAATTCCTGTTCAATTACAGTGTAGTTTCTCTGGGCTTCATTCAGGGTCTTCCTGGCGTAGTAAATGGGGTGAAAGATCTTGTTGTCCTTCTGACCCAACACAACTCCCACAACCATTCCACTTGCATCGCACATAATTTCAAATGGGGCTGACCAGTCAGGAGCCACAACCATAAGCGCAGTAATCAGCTTTTATTTCAAAGTCATAAAAGCCTGTTTGCAGCTTTCATCGAACTGGAACTTGCCGTCTTTTTCCAGCAGCTTACACAATGGATGTGCAATTTTGGAAAAATCTTTTATGAATCAACCGTAGAATCCAGCGTGCCCCAGAAAACTTCTGACTCCTTTCACTGAGATAGACGGCGATAACTTTTCAATAACTTCAATCTTAGCCTTATCTACCTCCATGCCTCTTTTTGAGATGTTGTGGCCAAGGACTATCCCCTCCTTGACCATGAAATGACATTTTTCTCAGTTCAAAACCAGGTTTGTCTCTTTATAACGTTGTAGAGCCTTGCTCATGTTAAGAAGACAGTCGTCAAATGACTCACCCACCACCGAGAAATCATCCATGAAGACCTCCAAGGTATCCTCAACCATGTCTGAGAAGATTGACATCATGCATCACTGAAACGTAGCTGGTGCATTACACAACCCAAACGACATCAATCTGAAGGAGAACGTCCCATATAGACAAGTGAAGGTAGTCTTCTCTTGATCTTTAGGCGCTATCAATATCTGATTATACCCCGAATACCCATATAGAAAATAGTACCATCATCTGCCTGTTAATCGATCTATCATTTGGTCCATGAAGGGCATGGGTAAGTGGTCCTTCAAGGTCCATTTGTTCAATTTTCTATAGTCCATGTAAACCCGCCAACTAGTTACAGGACGTGACGAGACCAACTCGTTCTTATCATTAGCAATGACTGTCGTGCCCCCTTTCTTGGGTACACACTGGACTGGACTAACCCACTGACCATCTAAAATCGGGTATATAACCCCAACATCTAACCACTTAATAATCTCCTTCTTTACAACCTCCTGCATAGGCAGGTTAAGCCTGCGCTGATGTTCGATGCTAGGCACATAGTTGTCTTCTAACTTAATCTTGTGAGTGCATATGCCTGGTGGAATCCCCACAATGTCAGTAATGGACCAACCAATTGCCTTCTTGAACTTTTGTAGTACCCTCAACAATGACACCATCTGCGTTTCCTGCAAATCTGCAACCACAATCACAGGTAAAGTGTTATTATTACCAAGAAAAGCATACCTTAAGTGTTGCGGCAGTTTTTTGAGCTCCACTGTTGGAGGCTCTTCAACAGAAGGCTTAGCGGGTGGCGATGGTCTATTCTGTAAATCTAGGTCCAGTTTTCTTGGCACGTAGGGTCTAGTCCCCTGCCTTGCAATGCTTACACCGTACCCTTATAGTCAGTCACACTGTCATTGGGAAAATTTATAATTACCACAACCAGCTCATCTATACTCAGTCCTTCTTCAACTGGAACCTTAGAAAAGTAAGTCTCCTCTACATCTATGATCGACATCACCGACATCTCTCTGGGATGCTTCATAGATGCATATACATTGAATTTGACCTCTTCTGAGTTCAATCTGAAGGTCAACTCTCCACGTTCCACGTCCACCAATGCTCTGCCAGTAGCTAAGAATGGTCTCCCAAGGATGATGGGAACCTCAAAGTCGACCTGGCAATCTAGAATAACAAATTTTACAGGGAACATAAACCTGCCCACTTTTACCAACACATCGCATAGAATTCCCACGGGCCTCTTGACTGACCTGCCTTCCATAAGTAGCCACATAGTCGTGGGTGTGGGAGCTCTCAAGCCCAACTGCCTGTATACTGCTAGCGGCATCAGGTTTATACTAGCACCCAAATTGCATAAAGCCTGTGCAAAATCAAAAACTCCTATTGTGCATGGAATAGTGAACGCCCCAGGATCCTCTTTTTTCTCAACTAACAATCTCGTAGCGATGGCACTACAGTGGTGGAGGGTCCCTGCTGACTCGGATGTGATAGTCCATTTCTTGGTTACTAAGTCCTTCATGAACTTAGCACAACCCGACATCTGTTCTAGTGCTTCCACTAAGGGTATATCGACGGACAACTCTTTTAACATTTCTAGAAACTTCTGAAACTTTTCGTTGTCTACCTTCTTCTTCAACCTCTATGAAAATGGTGGTGGCGGCTTAGGAATAGCTGGCAAAAGTGTTGGCTCTAGTTTGTCAGACCCACTTGGTTCCTGAACACATTCAACATCATTAGGTATCACGTCTACTTCCTCAACTATCTCATCAGTCTGGTGCACACTGGTGTTAGCCAAATTGCTACTCTCCTGAATTGCCCTATCATCTCTGGATAAAACTGGGTCAAAGAGTACCTTCCCACTTCTTGTGGTCACCGCCATGCAGTGACTATCATTTTTGGGGTTCTGGATGGTATCACTAGGAAGGGCCCCAACCTTTCTCTGATTTAGTAACGCTGATAACTACCCTATTTGCTGCTCTAGTTGCTTAATTGAAGTAGAGTGAGAGTCCACTAACTAGAGAATATTAGACATTTCCCCACGCATGTAACTCACCCCACATTCAGTCGCTTTCACTTTGTCTAGCACTTTAGCCATAATCTCTTCCAGCTTCGAGGGGCCACTACCATTATTCGGGCATTCTCAATTCATAGAAGGTACGTATGTGGCTGGCCGATCATTTCTATAGTTAACCTGGGTCTGCCAATTTCCAGTATCTCTAGCCACGGACCGATCATAGTAATTTTCTCGTCCAAAGTTCCGACCTTGATTTCCGGAGTTGAATGTCCGGAAACCCCCTGACTATTCAACAACTTAGCCTCTTCATCATACTCGAACCCTGCATCATCATACCTGGGTTCCATGTCTACTGCTTTGACTTTCTCTAGACCTTCACCCAAGAGCTTCTTTGTCAGCAAATCCATCTGAGTTCCCATGTGGGCCATGTCTTAATCTCGTTCCTCTTCTTTCTTGCGTTGTTCTGCACTCATCCCAATGAGGAACCCTGAACAATCGCCATCTCTAGTATACCAGGCCTTGCTATTTTTAGCAGCTTGATCCAAGATGCCTACAATATCAGGAAACGTTCTGGCCATATACGAACCCCGATAGGTTGCATCAACAATCGGCTTAGTAATAAAGTTGCATGAACTTTAGAAAACCTCCTCTAGATGCTTATCTGTGAGGTTATGGTTTCGGGCATTGCTTAATCTTTTACCTGAACCACTCTCAAGTCTCATATAGCGCCTCTGGTGGTAACTGCCTGTGCGACCCAATCTCATCCTTCAGCTCAAGCTTTGCAGACGCTGGGAAGAATCTCTCTAAAAATTCCTCCTTCAATTCACCCCATGTGTGGATAGAGTCGTATGAGAGTTCATTCAGCCACTTTGTTGCCTCCCCAGATAGAGACAACTGGAATAACCTTAATCTGATAGCCTGTTGATTAACTCCCAGGATTTTGAATGACTGACAGGTAGAGACAAAATTCATGAGATGCTGGTTGGCATCTTCATGTGGTTGTCCCATAAACAGACCCTTCAACGAAAGCATCTGCAGCATCGTGCTGGTGATCGTGAACTTCACCCCAGCGGGCAGTGGCGGCAAGACAATTGCTCCAGTAGCCCCAGCGCCATCTTCCTCATCATATCTTACTCGTGACTGCTGTGGGGCAAGGGGCTGCAGAGGGGCAGATGGTCTAACCCCGACCTGATGCTGAGGAGGGACCACCGGTGGGACTCTCTCTCTAATAAGATCATGAATACCCATCCCCTCATGGCCCCTATTCTCAATATTTAGGGCCAACTCATGCCGCCTCTGAGCCTCACGGTCCTGTGCGTTCATTCTTCGGATGGATCTCTATTGCTCTGGGTCGTAGGCGATTAGTGGTTCACTTTTACTTCGGGTGGCGGACATGCACTACCTGTCTCCTGCAGTACTAAATAAGAAAACAAAGAGTAAAATCAGGAAATAGAATTACACTGAAATTAGCACTAATAGACTATATCTTCACCGTATTCCCCGGCAATGGCGCCAAACTTTGATATGCCTAAACTCACACTTCGAACGAAGTGTAAATCGGTTGTTGACCAAATATAGAACCCAACAAATGTTGGGGTCGATCCCACAGAGAATGCGTGAAAATAAAGCTAACAACACTTCATCTCATGTGTAATTACTATTTCTGAAATAACAATGCATAATGAAAATGGGGGTTTTGCAATATTATATAAAAACTAATTATCAAACTTATTCTACTGATTAACTCTATATGATGACTACTGAGATTCAACAAGATCTTGCTAGACTAGGTTTGTGGTCCCCATGACACCAATTCCAATATTCAAATTTAGGGCTTCCACGATAGTGATCACATATACAGAGTAAGCAAATAGTTAACACCTAATTCACCTTCCAGTCCCTCTTAGGTGTATATCGTTCTTCACCTTCCAGTCTCAGAATGTTTCACTTATTTTACCCTTGCTTTAAATCCCAGGATACTCTTACCTTTCGGTCTCGAGCACTTAGACTAGGTTAACAACCCCGAATTCTTCCATAGGAGTCTTTTCCTAATTACTACATCCCTCTCGGGCATGTAACGAATATAGGGTTACCCTAACGCGTCGACTCATTAAGGTTTAGGTTAAATTGAAGACATCCTATGATGCATATGACGACCATTCTCGATGTTTGTCCTAAATTTCCTATCTTATTTGGTTATCATGGTTCCCACAACTCTAGTTATGGGTTTAGCCTAGCATGATTGAAGAATTCGAATTACAATGAGATAAACAAATCATGATTAATACTTACAATTGAATATGCAATGAATTTATGGCTTACGATCACAATCGAATGGATGGAAAGTCACAAATCTTGATAAAAGTAGCTTAAACAATGAAAAAATCTCAAGTCTCTCATGTTCAACCGTCAATAACAACCAAAAATGACCTAAAATAAATATATATATGACCTAAAAACTAATCTGAATCGAAATAGGAAATTTGGGCATGGACATGAACGATGGAAACTACACGGATCGTGTGCAACTAAACGGTCCGTGCAACTGTCCGTGAGACTACACTTGGACACATTTCTTGCACCGTTTCATCCAACCTTTCTGCCTCACACCACGGACGAGATGACGGGTCGTGTTCAGCTACAGGGTCCGTAATAGGTACCGTGTAACCTTTCTTAGCAACAACTTTTGTGCACTCCTTGCCAAAGGTTCTGCCTCACTTCACGAGTGGCCAAACGGCCAGTGAGCAGCCACACGACCTGTTAAGGGTCCCGTGTGGTTTCACTTGGTCCCATTCTCTTTGCTTTCTCCGTCTTCACTTTCTGCCTCCCTCCACGGTCATCTACATGGCCCGTGAAGACGTACACGAACCGTTAAGCCTCCCGTGAAGAGACACTTACCTCTTTTCAGCTTGGCTTTACGTTTCCAGCTCACTGCCAACCTTCAGAACCACCTGACGACCCATGTAAGCTCACACAGCCCGTGAGGGTTCCCGTGTGAGGCTGACACTTGTTATTTTTCGTGTTTGTTGCTTTCTTTCTACCCGTATCTATGCCTCAACCTGATTCCCTAAAAATAACACTAAATGCAATATTAAACACATAAATTTGCTATAGAACTCATGAAAATTCTAAGTGAAAAGCATTATCGGAGTTGTGTTTTCGTGACTTATCATGCACCTTAACTCATTAGGTGGTGACTTTTCTTAAATCCCAAAAGAGTCTTTGCGACAACGTCATCCAGGTTCTCATTTTCCACGAGAAGAAAATGGGGCGCAACATTTAGGAACCCTAGTTTTTAGAAATTGGCTTTACGAATCCATCAACGAGGCATACATAGACATACGACCCGTATATTAGATCGTAAGCGCCCCCTACACTTAGCAAGTTCATAAATCTTACTTGTGGTCCACGAGCTCTATTCACGACCTATAGTTTTATTTATGGGCCATAAATTTAGCTTGTGGACTGGAGTGCAAAAAAATATTGCATACTGGAACTGGTTCTACGAGTGAATATATAGGTCATAGTATTATCCACGACCCGTAGAAGTAACTTCTCTCTTTTTTCAGTTCTGATTTGCTTCCTTGACCCTGTTCTTGCATATTCTTCATAGAATAAACTATTACCCTACAATCCACCAGTCCCTGAGTCCAAAATTACAACCAAAAATAAGAAAATTAAACTGCCTACGAGTCCAAAAAGCAAAAATAAAATAATCACAGAAATATTACAATAAATATCTTGGGTTGCCTCTCAAGTAGCGCTTGATTTAGTGTCGCGGCATGACCTAGACAACTTGGTTACTCAAACTTCACCAAGTGCCCAAACTTCCATCTTTAGATCATCAGGAGTCTCTTCATAGATTGATAGATAGTGAAGATGACTTCTTAATCATCAATTGAAACTTGAGTTGGCCTGCTTCTATGTCCACTAGTGATCACCCAGTAGCTAGAAAGGGCCTTCCCAAGATGATTGGAACTTCGAAGTCAACCTCGCAGTCCAGGATCATGAAGTCTACAGGGAATATGGATTTTTCCACTTTGACGAGAACATCATACAGTATCCCCATAGGGTTTTTCACTGTCCTATCAGCCATCAACAACTACATGCTTGTTGGGGTAGGGGATTCCAAACCTAACTTCTTGAACACTGCAAGAGGCATTAAATTGATGTTGGCGCCTAAGTCGCACAATGCCTTTGCAAATTGGGTATATCTGATGGTGGTGGGATCCCCTTTCTTCGGCACCAAGGAACGTTGTTGCAATGGCACAGCAATGTTGAAGCTTCTACAAGAGATCTTGTCTCATAATAATCTTTTTCGTCACTAGATCCTTCATGAATTTTGCATACCCGAGCATTTTCTCCAATGCCTCAATGAGAGAATGTTGATAGTTAGCTACTTTAACGTGGAGATGAAGTGTTGAAACTTACCTTTCTCCTTCTTTTTGTGTCTCTGAGGGAAAGAAGGTGGAGGTCTAGGTATGAGTTTTAATTTCTTTGGTGTCACTACCTTATCGGTCATCCCATCCTTGGCGTTAGCATGCCCAGTCTCTGCATCCTTGATCTCTACCATCTCCTCACCAACCACAACATCATCTACCAGCATTGATGGTTCAATAGTCGACTTACCACCTCGTGTAGTCACTGCCATGCACTGCCTATCTTTCTTTAGATTTTGCACTGTGTTGCTTGGCAATGTACTCCTCTAGTGATGGGTTAACTGTGTAGACATCTGACCAAATTATTGCTCCAGTCGTTTGATAGCCACAAAATGAGACTCGATCTTCTGTTTAATACTTGAGATGTCAATCTTCATCCCCTAAAAGTTCTCATCTTGGGTGTCATCCTTCTTTAATATATTATCAAACATATCCTCAATATGTGAACAACCAACCCCAGAATCACGATTGTGCGGTGGGACATACACACCATTTCTGTAAGCATCTCTGCGTCTCCAATTGCCATCTCTTTCCTGGCCTCTATTTCTATCATAATATCCAACTCGATTGTTATCTCGGAAAGCACCATCTCTATTAAAGTTCCTACCTTGATTCCCTTGACCTTGGTGTCAATAGTCTTAATTGTACCCTTGTGCATTGGTCTGAAAACCCCCCATCTGATCAGTCACAAAGAAAGTGTCTTCCTCATAATAGAGCTCCTCATACATGGGTGTTTGTGGAGGCTAATGAATCACTACATTCACACGTTCTTGACTCTGTTTCATCAACAACCCCATGTTGGTACTAATTTAAGCTAACTCTTGCATCATATCTACAGTTTTCTTGGCCTGCTTCGATTTGTACTAACTGAAAAGGAACTCTTCGTCATTGACTTGTCTCTCGATCCCCATGAACGATTTGTCTTTGCCAGCTTTTCTAGTCGTTCAACTATGACCAAGAATGGGCAATCTAAAAATAAGCCTCTTGTTATGGTGTCAACCATAACTTTACAATTGTCATCTAAGGCCCTATAGAAGATTTCCACTAAGGCATCATCAATGATCTTGTGGTCAGGAACACTCCTCAAGCACTTTGTAAACCTCTCCCATGTAGTTCCTATTGAATCACCAAGAAACTGCTCGAAGTTATTGATTAAGTCTTTCAACTTCAACTTATTTGACCTAGGAAAGAACCTCTCCAAAAAGGCTTTCTGCATGTCAGACTATGTAGTGATAGAACCTTATGGGAGTTCGGATAATCATATTGTTGTATCACTTGTGAGTGATAATGGGAAGACACGAAGCCCATGACATCCATGGATAAATTCTGATTTCTCATCATACTCTAACAGACAAATACAATATTGTGTTGATTGTTATGTGAATCCTCTAATGGTAACCCATGAACAAGCGTCTATTTTACAACATCTGTAATAGCATACTCGACACCACAAACTTAGTGTCATTTGGTAAAGGAGGTAGCACTATAGCTCCGGTGACATCCACTACCATAGGGGTCAAGCCTGTGTTAAGTCCATATATGGGCAATGACTTGAAGATCTTGTGGTGGTGGATTCACATTCTTAAGTGGTGGTGGATCATCATTATTATTCTAGTTGAGCACCCAATTTGCAGCATTATTTGTAGCGTTGTTCGCATTGTCTTGGACCATTCTTCTGAATGTTCTTCTGATCTCTGGATCAAACAGAGTCAAGGGATTGCCTTGACTTCGAGTATTGGGCATACACTACACCTATATGCTAAAAGAAAATAAAAACAACAAAAAGCAAGTAAAATAAGGATTAATTCACAAATCACTCAAATTAAACTAGTCTAAAAGTCGTACTCCTCGGCAATGGTGCTACTAATTTTGATGTCACCCAAACTACACCTCTAACTTGAGGATAAGCAGTCACTGTCAAAATATAGAACCTAACAGAGGTTAGGGTCAAATCCCACAGGAAATATGGTCTAGACCTGGTGTAATTACGAGTAAGTCATTTGAATTAATCTACTTATTTCCCTAAGGGGAGGATTTGTAAAATTGCAATAAGTAAACCTAAACAAAAGCGATCAATCAAGTAAGAGTGTTGTGAAATCAGTGAGACAAGTAACTAAGGTATTGTGTTTCCCATGATTTCTTAATTCAGTATATCCAGATAATTGTAACCTTTTCCAGTGTGTAGCATATAGAACGGTAAGTTATGTTTACCTAACCCTTTGATCTAAGCGAGAGAAAATTTTTACTATGTGATTTGATCCATCCCTGCAGTGTGATAATACTAACCCTTACCTTTATTTCCAGTACAACCATCCTGTGATCAGTTCAGGTTAATTAGACGAGAGAGATCACATCGAATCCTATTAATTTATTCCCATTTCCCATTCATTACTACTTTGATCCATTCAATAAGAATTAGGTGAGTTCTGATGTTGGTCACTATTAAAAATCATTCATAATGAAGAAAAATAATTAATACATATATGCACACTTTCCAAGAATTACAGATTATCCAAATTTTACTTTGTTAGTTCTTCATGGTTTCCACAACCATAGTTATGGATTTAGCTATGCATAATCATTGTAGATGAAAGAATCATATTATGGAATAACATAATTAAACAGTTACAATGATGAATTGAAGAACAAGAAATCCAAAATTCTCCATAAGAAATCACAATGTAATAATCCCAATGTAAAGTCACAAAATATGAGATCTCAAATTTCTCTACTTATTCCTAGACGTTTTTGTCATTCTCTCCTCGAAAAAAACCTACAAAAATTATTTATAATAAGTAAAATACAAATCCAAAATGGAATAGGATAACTGAATTCGGTAACTCAGATGGGAAGGGTCATGGGCCGTATATGAAATCACGACCCGTACCTAAGCGTCATACTTTGTTCTTCACAAAAATTATTGTCAACTTACGAGACCTTCTTACGGGCCATTTTCTGACTTACGGTCCATACCTGGTTTTGTTTTCTAACTCTTATGAAATTCTTCAAAATATTGATCCTCCTGGAATGATCTTATCCATGACCTATCATCCGACTTACGACTCATAAGTGACCTTGTCTGATAAGACTTCAACATTAAGTATGTTTTCTGATCTTCAATCTATGAACTCATATATGGGTCGTCAAGAATTATGTGGTTCATCTGAAAACTCATGCTTTAAATTTTTGAAAATCATCCTATCACTGGATCTGATCCATGAGATATCCTATGGCTCTTGGAATTAACCACGACCTATAGACTACTCAGTAAATCACCAAAAACTTACAAATCTGCAGACTTTGCGCAAAATTATCTGAATTCCTGCAAAATCAACATAAAAACACATCAAACCTACTAACATCGCTTTGAGAACACACAAAATTATAAGTTTTAAGTATCAAAATATTGTATTTTAGAAGCCCATCAATCACCTTCTTTGGATACCACGATAGTGGTAAGAGAGTTCATGGATGTGTTTCTGACAGATTTCCTAGTGTCTCTCCAAATCGTTACATTGATTTTGCTATAGATTTGGAGTCGAGAACTAAGCCCATCTCCATATCCCCTTATCGAATGATTTACGCTAAATTAAAGGAGCTTGAGGAGTAGTTGGAGAATTTTCTGACGAAGGGTTTTATTAGACCCAATCTTTCACCTTGGGGTTCCCTAGTTCTATTTGTGAATAAGAAGGATGGTTCTATGCAAATGTATATTGGTTATTGTCAACTGAACAAAATAACCATCAAGAATAAATATTCCCTCCCTCGGATTGATTATTTATTTGATCAGTTACAGGGTGCCTCAGTGTTCTCTAAGATTGATTTGTGGTTGGGGTATCATCAATTAAGAGTTCAAGTTTAAAACATCCCGAAGACTACTTTTAGTACTCATTATGGGCACTGCGAGTTTGTGGTTATGTCATTTGGGTTGACTAACGACCCAACTACTTTTATGGAGTTAATAAACTGGGTATTCAGGCCTTATTTGGATTCCTTTGTGATAGTGTTTATTGATGACATCCTGGTTTATTCTAGGAATGAGGTGGATCATATCCGGTACTTGAGGGTTGTACTTCAGAAGTTGAGAGAAGAGAAGTTATATGCTAAAATTTCAAAGTATGACTTTCAGCTTGAGTCCCTATCCTTCTTGGGGAATGTGGTTACAAAGGATGACATTATGGAAGACTCAACGAAGGTGGAAATCATTCGGGATTGGGTGAGACCTACCTTAGTTATCGAGATCTGGAGCTTTATTGGTTTGTTAGGGTGTTACCGATGATTTGTTCAAGGATTCTTCATTATCATAGCTTCATTGACTCAACTCACCTAGAAGGAAATAACCTTTCAGTGGGTCAAGGAGTGTGAGGAGAGCTTCTAATAGTTCAAGGAGTTCTTGACTTCTACATGTATTCTAGCATTACCTGAGGAGGGAGTTCCCTTTGTAGTCTTTTGTGATGCTTCTAGTATAGGTTAGGTGGTGTATTGATACAGAGAGGGAGAGTCATAGCTTATGCTTCTCGCCAATTGAAGGTGCATGAGAAGAATTACCCCATATGCGATCTAAAGTTGATGGTCGTAGTATTTGTGTTGAAGTTGTGGAGACACTACTTTTACGGAGTGAATTATGATATTTTTAATGATCACCAATCTCAAATATATATTCTCTCAGTTGAAGTTGAATATGAGGCCACATAGGTGGTTGGAGCTCTTGAAGGATTATGACATCTCTATTCTATATCATCCATGCAAGGACAATGTGGTAGTTGATGCTTTGAGCTAGAAGGCTTCTAATATGGTTAGTTTGACATTCTTGAGGTAGAGGAGAGACCCTTGGCCTTTGATATTCAGTCCTTAGCTCGTCAGTTGATTTGGCTTGATATTTCTCCACCTCATAATGTTTTGGCCTTTGTTGAGGCTAGGTCTTCCTAAATGGAATAGATTCGTACTCACCAGTTTGATGATGACAGGCTATGTATGATTTGGGATAAGGTGTTGAAGGGTGAATCCAAGTCAACTTCCCTTGATTCAGAGGGTATTTTGAGGATTAATGGGTGTATTTGTGTGCGTAAAATAGGTGATTGGGTGTGCATGATCTTATAGGAGGAGCATTTTACCAAGTATTCTATTCACCTGTGTATGGCCAATATGTTCCATGATCTGAAGCAACATTATTGATGGTGCAGGATGAAAAGGGACATGGTAGGGCTCATGGCTAAGTGTTGAATTGCCAATAAGTGAAGTATGAGCACCAAAATCCAGGAGGTTTGATGCAGAGGATGGCCATTCTTAAGTGGAAGTACGAATGTATTACCATGGATGTTGTGATTGGATTACTAGTGGCATTGGATAAGTTTGACTTAGTTTGGGTAATTGTGGAGTAGATTGACTAAATCAACTCATTTTATTCCTCTGAGGACTAGTTACAGTGCAGAGTAGTTGGCAAGGATCTACATCCATGAGGTTGTCAGATTGCATGGAACACCAATCTTTATTGTGTCAGATCGGGTTTCGGTGTTCACTTCTCATTTCTGGAAAGCCCTACAACAAGGGTTGTGTACCCATTTGGATCTTAGTTCATCCTTCCATTTTTAGACTGGTGGACAGTCCAAGTAGACTATTCAAGTACTAAAGGATATGCTCCGAACATGCGTGAAAGACTTTGGAGCCTATTGGGATCAACACCTGCCCTTAGCGGAGTTTTCATATAACAATAGTTATTACTCCAGCATCTAGGTGACAACTTTCGAGGCATTATATGATAGTAGATGTTGATCTCCCATTGGGTGGTTTGATTCTATTTCAAAGGGTAACTTAGGGATTGACTTGCTTAGAGAGGACATGGAGTGGGTTCACCTGATAGAGAGTAGGTTGGTGACATCCTTGAGTTGTCAGAAGAGCTATATCGATAAGAGGATCCAACATTTAGATTTTATGGTAGGTGATCGAGTATGGTTGAAGGTATCACCCATGAAGGGTATCATGAGGTTCTAGAAGAGGGGTAAGCTCAACCCATAGTTCATCGACCTATTTGAGATCTTAAGGAGAGTGGGTGAGGTTGCCTATAAGCTGGCCTTACCACCTAGACTATCGATAGTACACCCTATTTTTCATGTCTCCGTGCTTCACAAATACATATCAGACGAGTCTCATGTGATTTTCTATGATTCAGTGGAGTTGGGTCTGGATTTGACGTATGAGGAGGAGTTGTGACTATATTGGACAGACATGAGAGGCGGCTTAGGACAAAGTAGATCACTTCAGTGAAGGTTTAGTGGTGTCATCAACTAATTGAGGAGGCAAGTTGGGAAACTAAGTTCGACATGTGTGCCAATATCCTCGCATATTTGAAGCTCCAAGTACTTTTCTTTTCCTTATGTTCAAGGACGAACATGATTTTTAGTGGTGGATGATGTAATGACCTTAGCGACCATTTTGGAGATTCTTGCAGAAATTATTGTTTTACTCCTCCCAATAACTTCCTCTGGTCTTACTTAATCAACTTATGGGGTCGGTTGTGGATAATATTCAGAAGTTGGGAACTTTGCGAGTTTTTGAGTTTTAAGGCTTAAGTTAGTCAAAAAGTGAGTTTTGATGTGATTTGGAATTTTGGGTCTCAAAATAGAACTCCGTCAATTCAATTAGTTTTGGAACATGAAAACTGATCTATGGAAAGTGTCAAAATCAAATTTGGAGCTTGTATGTGAAATTAAGGTCCTAAGTTGGAAAAATTAGTTTAGAATGAGCTAGATTTGACTTTGGTCAATATTTTGAGTTTAGGTGCCCAAATTGGATTTCTGATGATTTCATTGGATCTGGGAGATGATTTTAATACTAAGAGAGGCACCATCATATTTTTTGGTGGTTTTGAGGGAAATTTGATCTTTTTACATTCTAAACTAGTTTAGTTACACTTTATCGAGTTTCAGGTCAAGGAGTCCCCATATTTGATTTTCGATGGTTCCATTGGGCCCGAAATGTCAAATTTAATAGGGTAGAATATACAATTTATATTTATGGGGTTTCAAACGAATCTCGAGGGTCCATTATGTGAAAGCTGATGTATTGGTAAATTGCTGGTTTTGGTGTTAGTCTCTTCTTCGCGTTTGCGGCCACGTCATCCACATTCGCAGAGGTCCTATGCTTAGACATCTGCGTTCGTGGAGTAGATGTTTGGGACACCTCTGTGTTCGTCGAACCTTCTTCCACGTTTGCGGAGGCTTGGGGGTTTTGTGCTCTGCATTTGCGGATGGGAGTCCGTGTTCTTGGAGGTCATTAAATGTCTGAACAGTTGTTTAATCGGGAAAGCACCCATTTCTTTCATTTTAAAATTCCAAAAGCTTGGGTAGGCAATTTTTGAAGGAAATCTTGCGGGGAAAATGTTTGGGTAAGCATTTTTAACTTAAAGCGTTGAATTTTCATTACTTACTTTAGGATTTTAGTCCCAAATTTCCTAAAGTTTACTCCTAATTTTGTGATTTTTCAAGAATGCAAACTTTAGAGAAATTAGTGATTTCTACCTCGTTTTTCACTCAAAGTTTATGGGATTTTTATCCATAAGTTCTATTTTTCATATAGAACATGATTCTATGCTCAATTTTAAGATTCGGTATTTTTGAGTTTTAATCAATTTTTGAATAATTTTATCATTGACCCCTAATTATAGTAATATGAGTATCAGTAGACTCCTTATGATGTATAGATTACAATTTTGATAGTGGGTGAATGGTTCAACGTTGATTTTCGTAAGTCACTCTTCGGATTGGTGTGTTCGTGGGCGGTTTAGCCTTGAGATAAGTTTAGCTAACCCTTCTTTAGGCCTGAATTAGAGTAATTGAATATTCGTATGTTATAATCTATGGGATAGGATAGTAACATGTAATTGTGTTGAGAATTAGTGATGTGATGTCCGTGAGGGGTTCTTATTTGACTTGTAATTGATGTAGAATCATGGATGTATATTATGTTGTGATTGTAACTCATGAAAAAGGGGTATACTTGTAAATTATGATTGAGAATCATGGCTATGTTGAGATATGCATACATATAAAGGTAGTGAAATTGTGGTTGGTTAATCTAGTGAGATTGATGACCTATTGTAAATAAAAGAGGTGATTCTATTACAAAATTATCGAGATATGGGAATAACTGTGATATCTATTATGCCTGTGGTGATTAATAATACTTCTATCTTGTGTTTCATTTGCATGCATCATCACGTTACATATTGTAACACCTGAAAATTTGAGAGTTGTGGAACCACCTTTTTGTAACAAAATGTGACACCTTTCAAAATCCTTTACCACAAAGAGGTAGCAAGGAGATATGAGATATTATAATTATGATTGAGGTATATGGTCTGCGAGGCCTCAATGGGTCCCCTTAGTCTATAGAGCCTTAGCTCCACGGGGATATATACAATAAGTTGTGCGACAGTCTTGATTTCACCTTGCATTGCAAACATCGCATCATCATTAATATCATTGCACTACATATATATTGTATGTATACTATATTAAAAGCGTGAAGGCCCTTAGAAATGTTGTTTGAACTTTTTGTCTTTCATTAAAATATTCTTCTTTAGATAAAATCGTCTTTTCACTATTTGTTTAATTATTATATTCTTATTCTAATAATATTAACTATTTAATATAATAAACATAATAGAAATTAAATGGAGAAGATTTTCTTATTTTGGTTAAATTCCTACAGAAAGAATTCTTTTCTAACTAAAATAGACTTGATCCAGAAATTAAATAGTCAAAATAAAATTTCAAATAACAATAAAAAAAAGTTTTTTTGAAAAAAAAAAGGAACACCCAAGGAAAAAAGCCAAAAAAAATGTTTAAAACCCGTTAAATAGGGGGGGGGGGGGCAAAAACTTTCAAAAAATAGGCTTGAACCAAAAAGAAAAAAAACTTTCAAAATAATAATTAATTTTTTTTAAATTGAAATATCCCAAAATAAATACAAATAAACTATCCAAAAAAATCTAAAAACTGTCAAAAAAAAAAACTCCAAAAAAATATGAAAAAAAGTTCAATTTTTCTACTAACAATGTACCTAGTATTTAGGATTGAAACAAACTAACACACAAAATGTAAAGTTGTACAATCCAATACTAATTTCAATTAGACTATAATACTAAAACACATATTATCTATATCAGAAGTAAATTCATATTCACATCAAAGTAACACGGTTATATACCGAAGAATTTAGAGGTAATAATATTTTTTTCTCCTTCATAATATTATATTATCCCGTAATTTATATGCATATTGGTTGACAATTTATTTGCATTTTTATTGGCTTCAATTTTTATTTGTGTCTATGCATGCTTAAAAGGAATATAATTTTTTATTTAAAAATTAAAGGGACTTTCAAAATACGACTCTACAACCCATATCCAAATGAACTATAAATTATAACGTTCAAGTATATGACCGAAGTTATTAAAATTACTATGTTCGTTTTCTTGTTAAAAGTCTCACATAAAAAAAACAAATGGTAAGTAAATATTTTATTATCTAAAATTATGTTGTGATAGAAAATATGAACGTATTAATTATAATTCATATCGAGGTAGATAAGAGGTGAACATGAATTTAAAATTCAATGATAAACTAAGATATTTTTTCCCTTCAACATTAGATGAACATCAAATTATCAACATGGCTTGTGGTGTAGTGGTAAGACTACTCCATTCTTAAGACGTCGGATGGGGAAAAAAGGACAAATGCAAAATCAAAAGATTCAATTATTTTGTCTACTTCTATTGTCAAATAGAATGAAGTTGATTTGCATCCTGCGATAAGAATAGAAAAATAACATATTTATAAACTTGATGATATGAGATAGTAATATTTACATAATTCTCTATGCTCAATGATATAAGTTATATACATAATAATATATTTATTTTTATATACTTTTTTATTAATTGACGCGATATACACATGCAGAGCACGTACACTAAACTAGTATTATTAAAAGTGGGAAGAATATTAGACAAAAGTTAGATTACTATTTTACCCCTACATTCAATTAAAATGTTATAAGCTATGTAATAAATTAAATAAATATTAAATAGTAAATTACTATATTAATATATGAATCATTTTTTAAACTATGTAATAAATTAAATAAGTATTAAATAGTAAATTATCATATTAGTATATAAATCATTTTTTTCCAGTAACTCTCCATTATATAAATATATTAACTCCCACTAATAATTATGTTCATTATAGTTTTTACTCCTACCTCTCATCCATGATCACAAATGAGTTAATGTCATATTCATGAAAACTCTTTGTGTTCTTCAGTTATATCCTATAAACAGTGACATTTGACACAACACATTGTACATACATAAAATGATTTAAAAAAATGTCATGACCCCAAAAGAAAATTGATCACGACTAAAAGATCAGAATTTTTAAAATAAACAATAATGACTAACACCGTAGATAGATAAGGAAAATGCATTACAAGACCCAATATCCAAGACCTGGTGTCACAAGTACAAAAGAACATCTAACATAATATTGAATCGTAGTAAATACATCATAGTCTCAGAAAATACAATAATGATTACTAAACTAAAAGATAACATCTAATGGGAACTTAAGACCCTAAGCCTCACCACTAGATATGAGTAGTACCAACTGCATGATCCGATTTGGTATTTATTTAATTCATATCTAGTTAAAATTTGTTTATCCTATTTTATATAAAAATATATTGTCTCGTCCTAATTTAATTTGGTTTGTTAATATTATCAATTATGGTTCTTTTATCCTATCATCTGCTAAGTATAGTTCAATTGGGGTATCTATTCCTTCCTGAAAACATGCCTTAATAAG
>JBCEWC010009772.1:0-18362 GCA_038996855.1 Solanum aculeatissimum
TTTTGGAGAAACTCTTGATATGAATTTGGATATGCCTAGGCTTGTGATCACAATGTCTCTTTGATTGACTCTATGAGCCGTTTGAGTGCTTGCACCGTTTGTTTTGGTTTGGATTTTGTAGAATCAGCTACATCCGATTGCATCGATCTTGAATGATTTTGGAAACTCTTGATTTGGTTTGAAGTCTCTTGACTTGAAACGTTTGAATTTTGGTAACTATGTTCTAATGATGCATGATTTGAAAAGTATGGTTTGTTTCGGGTTTTGAAAGCATTGGTATGTATATATATGTATTCCCGTGGGATCCGACTTAGTACCGAGGGAATGGGCATTCACCCTTTTCATCAAACCATGTGCCACCATGGGATTGCGCCAGATTGTTTTGATACCCCTTGTTTAAGGGAGTTTTGGGATCTACTTGGCAAGTAGTCCGTTCCGAGTGGTAGCTCACTTGGTCCTACTTTTAGTCCGTTGAGGTCAAATCCCCGATATTATTATATTGATAGGTTGCATCTCATGCATCATGGCATAAGCATCTTGTTATATACATTCCTTTGGCTAAGTGCACTCTTTTCAAACCAAGTGTCCCCTTGTCATATTGTAGTCACGCTTCCATGTCATAAGCATTACATGCCCGCATACTTAGTGCTTATTTCTGCTAACCCATACTTTTGTCTACATGTTCTAATCATGTAGGTGCAGGTGACAAGTTTTATCTACCTACCGACGAGCTTTGATCTTGAGCTATCTGTTAGTGGTAAGCCCTTCTTCCAAGGGCAATAGCCGCCTTTCCTCTATCTATTAGTAGTTTAATTCTGTTTAGTTTGTCTTTTGAGGGTGAGCCTGGACCTATCGTGGCCCCCGTCACTTCATTAGAGGCATGTGTTGGACCTATGACACTCTTGTTATGTTATGTGTTGGCTAGTTAACGTTGACTTTATGTTTATCGTATAAATGACTTTAGTTGATATTTGATCATGTTTAGTATATTGAGTTTGGTATTGGGAATTTTGAATCTATTAAATTATGTGCAATGCTTCCGCGTTTCTTGAGCAAATGGTTAGTTTGGTTTTATGATGACTTGATCGAGAGCCTTCGGGTTCTCCTTCGCCATGTCACACCTAGACCACCTAACCGGGTTGTGACACACAACCTTTCGAAAAAGTCACAACCCTTTGTAAAAGTCACAACCGTTCGAAAAAGTCACACTTTTTTGTAAAAGTCACAACTCCTTGCAAAAGTCACAACCCTTTGTAAAAGTCACAACCATTCCAAAAAGTCATAACTCTTCGAAAAAATCACACTTTTTCGTAAAAGTCACAACTCCTTGAAAAGGTGACAACCTTTCGAAAAAGTCACAATCTTTCAATGTGAAAAATTATCTCCTTTCAATATAATATAATATAATTAAATAAATATAAAATACATACTAAATTGATTTTTACATTGAGGGTATTATAGTAACCTCCTTAGAAAAGTCACAACCCTTAAAAAAAGTCACAACTCTTAATAAAAGTTACAACTCTTCGAAAAAGTCACAATGCTTTGAAAAAAATCAAAACCCTTTGAAAAAGTCACAACCCTTCGAAAAAGTCACAACCCTTCGAAAAAATCATAACCCTTCGAAAAAGTCACAACTCGTTGAAAAAGTCACAACCTTTCAAAAAAGTTACAATCTTTCGATGTGAAAAATTATCTGCTTTCAATATAATATAATTAAATAAATACAATACAGTTAGTCATATTTTCCCCCCAAAAAAATAACAAATCAGCAACTTGGAACACTATAAATAGTGAAGATTGAAAACAATTATTCCCTTTTAAACTTACAACAATAATTTCTTCAAGTCAGTAAGCATAACGGTCAGTGAGAATTCAAGATAACTAGGAGTTTAGCAACATTAAATTAATAAAAGTTCTTCATATATTTATAATGCTAAATTTTCTATATAGAAAGAACTTAATAACTTTAGAGTATTTTAGTAATTTTAATATTAAGATATATAAACGTAATTAGATTACTTATGACCACGCGAAGCACGGACTAATTACCTAGTGTATATATATATATATGAGAGAATGTTAGGCCCGCCTCTGTGTCACTCTCACATAATTCTTATTTATTTATTTTTAAATAATTTAACATTTTAAAAATTATTCAAATAACTCAATAGACGCTAAAAAAACTCAAAAGGCATCGTTTATGATTAAACAGTACTTTATCCTCTCCCAACTATTCAAAAAAGTAATAACCATTCGAAAAAGTAACAACCCCCTTTGAAAAGTCATAACCCTTCAAAAAAATCACAACCCATCGAAAAATCACAACCCTTTGAAAAACTCTTTGAATAAGTCATAATCCTTCAAAAATGTCACAACCATTCAAAAAAGTCATAACCATGCAGAAAAGTAACAAATCTTCGTAAAAGTCACAACCCTTCAAAAAAGTCACAACCCTTCAAAAAAGTCACAACCTTTTGAAAAGTCATAACCCTTCAAAAAAGACACAATTTTTCGCAAAAGTCACAACTCCTTAAAAAAGTCACAACCTTTTGAAAAACCCTTCGGAAAGTCACAATCCTTCAAATATGTCTCAACCATTCGAAAAAATCATAACCATTCAAAAAAGTAACAACCCTTCACAAAAGTCACAACCCTTCAAAAAAGTCACAACCTTTCAAAAAAGTCATAACCTTTAAAAAAAGTCACAACTCCTTGAAAAAGTCACGACCTTTTGAATAATCGTTCGAAAAAGCCACAATCCTTCAAAAATATCACAATCCTTCAGAAAAGTCATAACCCTTCGAAAACGTCATAAGTCTTTGAAAAATTCATAACTTTTTTAAAAAGTCACAACTCCTTGAAAAAGTCTAAACGTTTTGAAAAAGTCACAGTTTATAACTCTTCAAAAGAGTTACAACTTTTTGTAAAAGTCACGACTCTTTGAAAATGTCACAACCTTCGAATGAGTCACAATCCTTCAATGTAGAAAATTAAATTGATTTTTAAGTTGAGGTATTATAGTAATCTCTTTAGAAAAGTCACAACCCATCGAAAAAGTCACAACCCTTCGAATATGTCACAACCCTTCGAAAAAAGTAATAATCCTCAAAAGAGGTACAACTATTCGAAAAAGTCACAACTCCTTGAAAAAGTCACAATCCTACCATGTGAAAAACTATCTAACTTTAATATGATATAATATAAGTAATTAAATAAATATAATATAAAATATAATAAGTATATTAAATTGATTTTAAGTTAGAGGTATTATAGTAATTTAATATTAAAGTTAGGGTGCTCAAACACTATTGACAAGATAATTATATCAAGAAATAATATAATATTATAATCCAAAAATATTATTGAAGATAACTAAAACTTTGGCAATATTACTGTAATAGAAATTTTTGAGATAAATTGAAAATGCTAAATTTTCTATGTGGAAAGAACTTAATAACTTTAGAGTGTTTTATTAGTTTTAATACTAAGATTTATAAACTTAATTAAATTACTTAGGACCGCACGAATCACAGAATAATTACCTAGTAGATGATAATAGGAATTGTGCAGCGAAAGAGAAGTCGAGACATATAGTCAATCATGCATAAACACATGAAAACATGTCAAAACAACATTGTTGCATTGGAAAACCTAGGATATCGACTCGTAGGAACAAAACAACGCTAAGGACAAGAAAATCCATAGGAAAAAGTATCGACTAACACTAGACATTATGAAACTGTTGCACCAATAGAAAAACAAGTGGTTAATTAAGCGTTCTTGCTTTATTAGTTGAAGTTGTTGTAAGGTATTTATTGAATTTTAATAAACCATAGATTTTGGTGTGTGTGTTAGTTGTGGTGAGGTTTGTGACAAGAAGAGAGTTAATCTTCTCCGAGAGTCTCTAGAATAGTTAGATTTAACTATTGAGTAAGGGCTCTAGAATTAATCCCTTAGATTATACCTTGTAATCTGAAACCACTCTTAAAGTTAGTGTAGTTTGATTGCTAAAATTCTACACACTGTAGTTTGTGATTTTTATTCCCTTAAGCAAGAAAGTTTCTATGGTAAGTGTTCTTTACTTTATTGTTAAGCGATTAAGTACAAAGAAACATAGTTTGTTGCACGAGTAGTTGATACTAGTTCTTTCATATATATTGTCACGATACAAATTTCGGGTGTGATGATACTCACCTAACCCACCAAGGCAAGTCAGTCCAAAGCCAACAACTTAACAAATATAAATAAACCGGAAGATAGACAATCTAAATAAGGTATATAAATGCAGAAGAAAGCACAACAACTATCCCAAGAACTGGTGTCACATGTACAAGCCTCTAATTATAGAATACTCAAATGAAATGTAAGTCATAATGTATAGTCCTCAAAAAGAACCAAAAACATAGAGTGGGATCCTCAAAGTCCTGTTAAAAACATAAGTAGCTACCTCTACAGTGATCCAGAAGCTCAATCAATAAGAAAAGTCTAACAAGATGGACTGGGCTCACAACCTATAAAAATGTACCAAGGGGTGAGCACCAAACAACAGGATACTCAGCGAAATAGAACTAACCTAAAGTAAAGCATTGAAGAACACAAGTAACTCCTTAAATCTCAATCATAATTCGCCGAACTACAACCCTGCTCTCAGAAAAGTCTCGGCACAATATAATATACAGATCATAGTGATACATATAAACTCATCATCTAGCATAATGTCTCAATGATATGCAAGTATACAAGTAGGTCCAACACTTACTCATAACCAGGGATAAGATAAGTATACAACATACAACAGTATTAACAAAATATGATATGATATGAAGTGAATGCCATGAGATGTGTATTATGCAATGCAATGTCAAATAAAGTGATGTATGTTTGTCCTACAATACACATTCACTGATCAAATATTATTGTCTGCCTCAGTCAAAACCCATAAGGGCCACACAAGGACCATGTATCTGCCGAAACCATTTCCCTTCGATAATAACTTTCATATCTAGCTAGAACTATTTCCCTTCAGCTTTTCATGTCCTTTCATTCTTTTTCTAGCCGGAACCATTTTTCATCGACTTTTTCTCAATAATAGATTATCAAGCAAACACATAATAATGGCAATTAATCATGCTCATGGAGATGAAATATACAAGATATCCATATGAACACATGCAGCTCAACAATAGAAATCGATTAATGCTCAAGTGTCTCAATATCACCACAGTCTCCATATATACATATATTTCCATCATATCACAATATAAGCACCATCTCATTATCAATATCGAATGATTCATATGATCACATAAGTCACAAATACACAATTAATTGATAGTCAATATACCACTGTATCTCACATATTATGATCAAGCTTATGATGATACAATTATACCCCAAAGTATTTAATTTCATACACATAGGAGAATACAAGGTTCATTCATACTCAACAAAATGTTAGAAGTCCACTTGTACCAAGTAAAGTTCCAAATCAAGTCGAAATCGCCGCTTTCCCACTCTTTCGGTACTCTAAATCACCACAATCTATTCAAATATGGCATCACAATAGCATAACAAATCTAATGATACTAAAATCACTTAATTCGGAGAAGAAGGATAAAATGGTAAAAAATTTCATGCCGAAAAACATTGTTGGAATTTGAAAATTAATATAAGAAAATGTTCTCCAGGTAATAAGGAACTCAACGGTGAAAATAATTTCAAAAGGGATTTAAAATGAGGGAAGAATCAACGATTCAAGTTTAGAAAATCCATATCTGAAAATTCCCAATTTACACCATTAAAATCTCAAATCAGAAGTTAAAATCATCAATTAATCAATGTAAATCAATTAAATAGGTTAGAAAATAGTTACCCAATCAATTTGCGTTGAAAACCTTGAAAATTCTCTCTTAAAAAGAACAAAGCTTGGAGAGTCAAAAATGGAGGAAAAGGGCTTAAATCACGTCTTTTAAAAGACACACTGTTTGGACACCATTTTTTATCCGCGAATGCGGATAGGGAACTGCTAATGTGGAGCTCAAAGGCAGCAAGCCTTCACGAATGCGGACCCTTCTTTTGCGAACACGGAGGTCTAATCCTATTGACCTCCGCGAATGCGGATGCTAAGGCATGAACGCGGAGCACGGGTGTTACATGCACCAGAAATAGCAAAAACCAGCACAACACAACATATAACAAAAAGGAACTGCACCCTCAGGAATTTATTCGGAACCCCATGAACATAAACCAAATATGAAACCCTACCAGAAATGGCAATCTGGACTCAATGGAACCATCAGAATTTGAATCTGAAACCTCCGTGGTCCCGAACCCAAGAAAGATCATATAAACTAGTTTCTGACTCAAAAACTCAAAATATCCACAGAAGCTCTAAAAATTGCAACAAAGTCATTTCTAGTATTAGTTTCATCACCCAAAACCACTGGAACTGGTGTAAATTTTATACAAGCTCCAAAACTCTGTATGTTGACCAAAGTCAAACCTATGATGAAAAAATAAACTAAAATGAAACTTTGGGCCTAAAATCTCCGTTCTAACTTTAAATTGAATTCTGCAAGTTCCGCAGGACCAGATTAAGCATTTTGGAACTAATGAAATCGACGGAATTGAATTCCAACACTCAAAACTCAAAATAACCTCAAAACTCAAAATTTCTAACTTTAAGCCTTTGAAAATTCTTTCTTTTGCAAAACTTCAACTTTTTTACCAGATTTCCAAAATCTGACTTTTAGACTCGACCAAATATGATCCAATGCAACTTTCGAGAATGGCAAAATGGTAATTAAGATGAAAATGCAAAAAAGACCTTCATAGTCATTGCATCATCCACTATTAAAAACAATGATCGTCCTTGAATATGAGATAAGGGACATACATGACGGCTCAAACAACAGAGGGTACCGGGCTCACATATCAGACTTTATCTCCCACATAACCTCACTCTCTGGCTTGTGGCTCCACTGGACCTTCACTGAAGCAATCTCCTTATTTCTCAACTGCCTATCAAAATTGGCCACTGCTGCTCCTCATAAGTCAAATCAAGGCTCAACTCAACTGAATCCATAAAAATCACATGAGACTTATCTGAGATGTAACACCGCACATGGAAAATAGAATGGACTGAAGACAAATTGGGTGGCAAGGCAAGTCTATAAGTCACCTCCCCCACTCTACCAAAAATCTCTAAAGGACCAATAAACTTCGGACTTAGCTTTCCTTTCTTCTCGAATCTCATAACACCCTTCAAAGGCGAGACTCTCAACCAAAACATATCACCAACCGCAAACTCCAAGGGTCGAATTCACCAATCAGCATAGCTCATTTAGCGACCCTAGGCTGTCACCAATCTACTATGAATCAATCATACTCGGTCAAGATCATCTCTCAACATAACAACACCCATGCTCACCACCGCTACCGTGCCAAACGATCCAATGGGCGATCTACACCTTCGGCCATACAAGGCCTCAAAAAGAGTCATCTAAATACTGGAATGGTAATTGTTGTAAGCAAACTCCGCTAACGCCAAATGTTGATCTCACAATACACGAAAATGATCTTATAGCTATAAAACACATTGTAGCTAAATAAAAAAATTTCCGTAGCTAAATGCTTTAGCTACAATATTTTGTTTTGTAGCTTTTGTTGCAAGATGCAACATAGCTAATAGCTAGCTACAAACTTTGCGTGATCCATGACTAATAATTTATAATTATAGCTACAAAATAAAATTTGATCGTAGCTTCAATGAAAATAAATTTTTGCCATGAAAAATATACTTGTAGCAAATTATTTTATCCTTGTGCCACGATAAACAAGATTTGTTATGATCTTTACTCTAGTAGCCACGAGGAATAGTATTATAGCAAAAGATTCAATTTATTTGCCATGAAAATATAGACTTGGTGGCTAGTTCTATAATCAATCTCGTGGCAATAGTACTCATATTTAGTTATGAATTAAAAATATTCATAGCTATAACTTAATGTATTTGCCACAAATATTCTCGTATTGTAGCTAAAAATTCATACTTTTTGCCATGAAATATATATCATTGCAGCTTTATAAAAACTGCTACGAAAAATTAATTTTTTTAGCTATGTTATTTGTACGTGGCAATTACAGGAATTTATGTATAGCTACAAATTCAAAATTTTATAACTAAAATCCCACACTTTATTGTCACAAGATATAAGTTGGAGCTAATTTTTTTATTTATTTTTTTGCTGTGAAAATGACTATACATACATACTATTATTTGCATGGCAATTATATATATTTTGTTACAAATAAAAAAAATTGTAGCTACTAATTCATATAGTATAGTTGATATTTTACATGGAATTTATAAAAATAGTGCAAAATAAATAACATCATGTAACGAATACAATATATTAGATAAAAGACTTAAAAAAGATTCAATAACATCATTCAAAATGATAAAATATAATCTTACTCTAATATATTCTTTTACAAGAAAAAACAACTGTAATGACCCTCCAGGTCATTTTTGAGGTTCCGCAAATTTTTTATCAGTTTGAGTATTTTCATAGTGACCACGAGCTATTCGTGACTTATTGGTAGTGATGATTCGATTGTTGGGTAAATCGTTTGACAATTATATAACTTTTCGAGTTAAACGAGATTATAATCGTAAAATGACTTTTCAGGTAAATCCTAGTAAATAGTCTCGAAGCTGAATTCTGACGGTTCCATCAGCTCTAGAATAGCCAAATTAGGATAGGAGCATGTTCGGTGCAATTATGTCGAGCTTTGCAAAATTAGCCTCCGGATGGATCAATAGTTGACTTTAGTCAATGCCCTTGGGAAACGTGCCTCAAATGGGAATTTTGATTTCATCGTTGAATTCGTAACATCGATTTTGGTCTAAGAGGACCTTTCGTTAGATTCTTGGCGCTTTCGGGTGTGTTTTGGCCCCTTTGATACATTCAAATATCAGGAAATGGGATCCTTATTGGAATAAAATGACCTCCGATAAGAATTTCGATTACACCGTTGAGTCTGGAATGCTGTTTCCGATTAGATTTCATATATGGATTGTATTTTTCCCACTCCGGATGAAGACATAACATCGAAATTAAGTTTGAGTAGTTGTTGAAAAATAAAGGGTGGTGCTGACGTAGCCAAATGAAGGACTGCCACGTGGCAGTCAGTGTAAATTTAAACAAAATATAAAAGGTGTGCAAATCTGGAAAATTTTCAGAAAACCAAAAAAAAATACACGCAACACAGTCCCACCACACCACTTTCGAACGCGATTTCTCACCCGTTTGTGATCCAATTTTACTTATTCAAAAGCCTAACTTGTATATTTTTCCACGAGGAACATCATAGGATCTTCAAAAATTGATTTCGGCAAGTAGCTTGAGGTAATAATCGGGCTTTTTCTGCTGTATCATATGGTTATTTTCGGAAACTTCGAATTGCGTTTTCTTATCCGTTTCAATCGGATTTTAGTGGAATTTTGAGTCTATTTTGTGTATTTTTACAAGGCACACACCGTGGTAATGTCATAATTAATCGATAGCGCTCCGTTTGGTGCAAAAATGGGATTTTAGCTGTTGTTATGTTGCGGTTTTTTTGGAAACTTTGTGTTGTGATATCTCGGCCGTTTCTCAATGGAATTAAGTAAAATTTGGATCTAAACTGTACTAATTTTCAAGACCTACGCCATGGTATATTTAGCGTTTGTTAATATGATCGGATTATTTAGTAAATTTGCGGAGAAGCTGCTGTAAATAAATGGTCCGTGTTATTTGATAAGAAATGCAACTTTGTTTTTGAACCGTTTCTTTGCCTTCTGGGATCTGTTTTGGGCTCAATTTCTGGATATGGACTCAGGGTGATGAAGGGATCATTTTATGAGATTTGGTTCGGTATTTCGGGCGTGGGCCCCATTTTCCCCGTTTTAATTGCATTTGACGTATTTTCCCCCTTTTCTTAAGATATTATAGCCAAAACGGTCGTATTGATATTGTGACTCATATTTTGACAGTTGAGTGGCATTTGGAAGTGGTTAGATAGGGGTAAAACTCGTGTAGACTATTCTGGAGCACATGGATTCATCTTTCAGGTAGGCTAGGCTTATTTATCTTTTAGACCGAGTTGAAATGGGTATTGTGGTTGTATCTTGACTACCTCTAGCTGAACTCCTATTTGTAAGAATGTGTAGCCTAATGCTATTGAGATATGTTGGTTGAGAGGTTGTTTGTTGATTACACGCTATACTGTGGATTGACTTTGGTACAGATATGGTCCTAATGGGTCGATTTGTTCGGGATACCTATTGATTATTCCTGGGTTCGAGGCCAAGTTGACTATTTTTGGGTTCGAGACCCTATTGATTATTCCTGAGTTTGAGGCCCAGTTGACTATTTTTAGGTTTGAGGCCTAATTGTTATTCCTGGGTTTGAGGCCCAGTTGACTATTTTTAGGCTTGAGGCCCTATTGATTATTCCTGGGTTTGAGGCCAGTTGAATATTTTTGGTTTCGAGGCCCTATTGATTATTCTTGGATTCGAGGCCCAGTTGACTATTTTTGGATTCGAGGCCTTATTGATTATTCTTGAGTTCGAGGCTTAGTTGACTATTTTTAGATTCGAGGCCCTATTGATTATTCTTGAGTTTGAGGCCCAGTTGACTATTTTTGGATTTGAGGCCCTATTGATTATTATTGGGTTCGAGGCCCAGTTGACTATTTTTGGATTTGAGGCCTTATTGATTATTCCTGGGTTCGAGGCCCAGTTGACTATTTTTGGGTTTGAGGTCCTATTGATTATTCTTGGGTTCGGGGCCCAGTTGACTATTTTTGGGTTTGAGGCCCTATTGATTATTCTTGGGTTTGAGGCCTAGTTGACTATTTTTGGGTTCGAGGCCCTATTGATTATTCTTGGGTTCGAGGCAGGTTGATTATTTTTTGGTTCGAGACCCTATTGATTATTCCTGGGTTCGAGGCCCTATTGATTATCCCGAGGTTTGAGGCCCAGTGGACTATTCTTGGGTTTGAGTCCTCATTTGATATTATAGGGGTTCGAGGCCCCGAGAGACAGTTTGTGGTTCGAGACCCTGAGTGATAGTTTGGGGTTCGAATCATCGAGTGACAGTTAGGGGTTTGAGTCCCATGTGATACTGTATTCTACACTAGTTGAGATCTCATACCATCTGTTACTAACCTCTATACCCCTCCAGCTATATACACACCCTGATTGTGTTTGGGTGTACCTTCTGGACTTATGGGGGCCCAGTTGGCGTACAGACTTAGACACTAGGGCCTTACACCCACGTACAATAGTATACCTTGATCGTGGGATAGTAATGATATGGTTTTTTCTTGGATTTCATCAGTTGGTTTCATTGTTCACTGCTTATTTCTGCTCAGTTGGGTCGTCAAACGCCATAGACATAGTTGACACTTATTTTTTGGCCGATTTCGTCAACAGATATCAGTGTATATTACTGGGGTTATTCAGTAGGGGTTCCGTGGTTTTCCAGACGTGCTTATTATTTGACCCGAGTTCAGATACCTAGCATTGTAGTATTTGATTATATTTGTTCTTACCATATTTACTGTATTTCACTCAGTCGGTCGCTAATGTCTATTGGGTGCCCTTCACTGGTACTCACCCCTACATTTCTGCATCTTCCCATGGTGCAGGTCCAAATACTAGCCACAGTCATTGGGTTAAGTGTTCGTAGATGATTCAGGAAACATTGGTGAGCATCAACAACTCTGAACATTCTGCAGTTTCCTCATGTCTTGTGGGCCATCTTTTGTATTAGACACTGATATGGTATATTTGTAGTATGGAGTTGTATGTGTAGGCTACTATTCTGGTTTTGTATGTGGTGATGTATATCTTACTGTGAGTCTATGTAGCTCTGTACAGGTGACTTTCAAGTCCTAGATTAGGTTATTGTTGGCTTGGTTATATGTTGTTAGTATTTTTATCACTAGTGTTTCAGGACAGGTGTTGTGGGTATTGGGTTGGCTTGCCTGTATGCGGCTTCTAACAGGCGCCATCATGACCTGAGAGGTCGGGTCGTGACAACAACAATTTTTGTCCCATCAATTTGACCTGATGCTTTTATCATTCCTTCATAAGCTGCAATAAAATTAAAAATCGTATAAGAAAAAGACACAATACAATATTCATTTTAATTTGATAATATTTTTAAAAAAAATACATATTTACTAAATTAGTGATATATGAATATATACATACATACATACACACACACACACACATATATATATATATATATAATGCAAAAAAGCTCATAATGAAAATACAAACAAATGAGCAATATAATGTATAAATGTAACATTTATTCAAATTATATTTGAAACTTACATGTATATCTATGTATAAAAATGAACCAAACTGAACAAGGAGAAACTATTATTACATTAACATATATTGTTTTGATACAATATGTTCGAATCAAATTGAATTGATTTGAACAATTAATATCTCCAATTACATTAGATTGATAACGATATTATTATGATGCAAATAATACTGAAAGTATTGAACAGGATGAAACTTTAACAAGATTTATTGAAGTTATATTTAAGCTCGATATAGTTAGTTAATTTAAATTAATTACAGATAATCACCAATTTATTGAAATTATATTTGAATTTCACAAGTAGACATAGTAATGAATCAATCTAATTGAATGATTGACACCTCGAATTACACAAAATTAGTATTATTACAAAAAAATCATATCATGGTAAAAAATATTTATGAGCTAAATTTTTTTATCACAATAATAAATTCATGATTAACTTTTTTGACCACAACAAATAGTTATAGGTATTATTTAGTCAAACATCAGTTAAATTTATAATAAATTATATTATTGTTATCAACTTTTGTCAATTGATAAATTATTTAATTAATTTCTAATTATGAAATTTTAACAAAAAAAATTATATGCATTACTCCCTTGTTCACTTTTAATTAGCCACTTTGAAATATTTACGTTTATTAAAATATTGATTGACATGAGCATTTTACTAGATACCCATATTA
This sequence comes from Solanum aculeatissimum, assembly GCA_038996855.1. Classification (NCBI taxonomy): domain Eukaryota; kingdom Viridiplantae; phylum Streptophyta; class Magnoliopsida; order Solanales; family Solanaceae; genus Solanum; species Solanum aculeatissimum. Next base: position 13,082 of record JBCEWC010009772.1, read on the forward strand.
ATTAATGTTTTGGTCATAAAAAATAATTTAAAAATAAGTAAATAATAGCTTTTAATATAAATTTTTAAAAATAAATTATTGACATCCAGAGTTTGTTGTAAAACTTGTTTTCTTTCCTCTTTGTGTTGCGATATTCTTCTTGTCTAATGTTTACAATATATTGTCGTGAAAATAATTATGATTATTAAGTTAATTATTGTCCAAAGTTTCAATAGTAGAAAAAAATATTTATTTAGTTATAATATTTTATTTTAAATTATATTTTATGGATATAAGGTAACTCTTGCCTCAACTAGATCCAACAAGATCGTGACAAAACTTAATAAGTAACTATAAATTTTACTATAGTAAAAATTTATGACTATACCTTTTAATATGACATAACTTTTATAACTTGAGAAAAATATTTATTCAGCTATAATTTTAAAAAAATATATTATTTATCGTGGCTATATGGTTATCATTATTATTATGATAAAATAATAAAAATTAATAATTAGTCATGAAATTTTATTCTAGCAAAATACATGTGGCTATTTCATTTAATTATTGTCATGATTTTTTATAACTTAAAATAAAATAATTTATTTAGCTACAAATTTTTTTTCAAACAATTTTTTGTGGCTAAAAGGTTGTTATTGCTATGATAAGTTTAAATTCGTGATAAAAATTAATAATAAGCTATGAAATTTATTATAGCAAAAAGTGTATGCTATTTCATTTAATTGTTGCCACAATTTTCTATGACTTGAAGCAAAGATATTTATTTAGTTACATTATTTTGTTTCAAATAATTTATTGTAGCTAAAGGGTTACTATTGCTACAATTACTTTTATTTGTCGCAAAAACCTACCATTACCTACATAATTTTATTGTAGCAATAAAATTGTGGCTAGTTAGATAATTATTGTCATGATTGTTAGCAGTTATGGCAAAAATAAAGATTTAACTTTGTCAATTTAATTTTTGTGGCTAAGAAATTTAATGAATTTTTAGTTAGCCACGAAGTTTCAATTTTTGTGGCTATTACTAAATAATACCTACGATTTTCAAATTTATATCTTAGATTTTGTAGCTATAAGTACATTTTCTTGTAGTGGCCACCTTGCTCCAAAATCAATAACACAGGTTCGAAGCATATCCTTTAGTACACGATTGGTCCTCTTGGACTGGCCATCTATCTGGAGGTGAAAAGTTGTACTCAAATCCAAACGGGTGCCCTAACCATGATGTAAGGCCTCCAAAATCATGAAGTAAACAACGAGCCTCGATCTGATATGATGGACATCGGGACCCCGTGAAGTCTCACTATCTGACTGATATAAAGATGGGCCAGTCTCTCCGCGGTGTACCTCACTTTGACCAGAATGAAGTGTGCAGACTTGGTCAATCGATCCACCACTACCCAAATAAAGTCAAAACCCCTGACAGTTGGAGGTAGGAAAAAAACAAAGTCCATAGCAATGCATCCCCAGTTCCACTTAGGAATGGTCATCTTCTGAAGCTCTCCACCTGGCTTCAAGTGCTCACACTTGACCTTTTGACATGTTAAGCACATGGCAACAAACTCAAATATGTCTCTCTTCATACCAGGCCACCAATAATGTTGTCCCAAGTCGTGGTATATTTTTGTTTCCCTTCCAGTATCAATCTGATTAAATTTGCCACTTTAGACACACATATACGGCTCCCAATCCTCAAAACACCATAAGAATCAAGCATTTCCTCCCTAGATTCACCTTTAGTCACTTCATCCTGAATAATACACAACTTCTCATCCTCAAATTGCCTCTCACAAATATGATCCATCAATGATGAGCAAGCCTTAATTAAAGCAAGCACTCCACCTTGCTCTAAAATCTGTAACCTCACTAGCCCGTTAGGTAACCTCTAAACATCTCTAGCGAACAGACGCTCCTCAACTCGGATAGTTGCTAGGCTCTCCATACTAGAATTCTTCCTACTCAATGCATCGGCCACCATATTGGCCTTCCCGGGATAATAGAGAATAGTCAAGTCATAATCTTTTAGGATCTCAATCCACCTTCTTTGCCTTTGATTTAGATTCCGTTGACTAAAGATATACTGAATACTACGATAGTCTGTAAAATTTCACAATGAACTCCATAAAGGTAATGGCGCCATAACTTCTGTAAGCGACTAAGTTTCGTTCCTGAAAAATAGCAATCAAGAAAGGAAAATAGCGACAAACAATGAGATTTATATTTCAATAACTTATGTGAAGGTTACAATCTTTATAAAATCTAATGAAAAAGATGTAATCCTATGATTCTTCTCCTCATGATCATCAACTCAAGAGCTTTACTTTGTTCTTGAATCGAAGAAATACTTGTTCAAACTTCACTATGAATGCGGAGCCAAGCTTTAATCATAATAACAAAAATATGGGAACTTCTGACTTACAACTTGGAGACAAAACTCCGTTGTGTGCGGAAGACTTGCAGATCACCACTGAAGAGTAGAACTTTTCTATGTATTTTTTCTTCTTCTTATTTCTCTTGCTCCTCTTTTGTTCTTATGAAGACCTCTTTATATAGTTGTAAGCTAGGGTTTGGAGGTATTTTGATCTTCAATTAATTTTAGTAGACCTTGGGCTTGAAGAACATGAGTTGGGTTTGTCTTGTCAACTTAATGGGCTGACCCAAATATAATTTGGGCTTTATTTAAGTCATATAATTGTAACTTTAAATATTAATCCAGCCTCATTAACCAATAATGTGACATGGTCAATGTACCATGAATTTAAGATTTAATCCACATTTAATATGGACTGATCAATAAAATTTCACTGTCTACAAATACCCCCTACTTCAGGGCTTGTCGGAGTGCTTGACTTGTCAAACTTTTAAATACAAGGCTTGAAGTATTCATGAATCAAATATTTCTTTTTTAGAAAGTTTTTCAAAACTTTCCATATTTGATTCCATGGAGATTTTCCATAATTTGACTCCAATGAAACTTTCCATAACTTGATGTTTATGTAATTTTTTATAACTTGAATCCTATGGAATTTTTCATAATTTGGTTCCCAGAAAACTTTACCATGACTTGATTTCAATTATGGGTTTTCCATAATTTGAATCCTATGGGATTTCCATAATTTGGTTCCTAGGAAACTTTACCATAATTTGATTTCAATTATAGGTTTTCCATAATTTGAAGAACTTCATGATATGGAGACTTAATTCGAATTTGTTGAACTTTGCTTGAATTTTAAGGAATATCATGACTTGAAGACTTTTCTCAAATTTGATGAGCTTTAAGATTCGAAAACATAGCTCAAGTTTGATGAGCTTTATGACTTGCATTTTATGCTCGTGTGTCGAGGAGCATTTTGGCTTGAACATGACTCAAATTTGACGAGCTTTGAAATTTGAAGACATTGTTCGAGTTTTAAGAGCATCACAACTTGAAAACTTAGCTCGAATTTGATGAGCTTTAAGATATACATTTTAAGCTCATGCGTCGAGGAGCATTTGACTTAAAGACTTCGTTCGAATTTGATGAGCTTTGAAACTTAAAGATTTTGGTTGAATTTGAAGAATTTCATAATATGGAGACTCAATTCAAATTTGTTGAACTTTGCTCAAATTTTAGGGAGTATCACGACTTGAAGACTTTGCTCAAATTTGATGAGCTTTAAGACTTGAAAACTTAGCTCAGGTTTGATGACCTTTATGACCTGCATTTTAGACTCGTGCATCGAGGAGCATTTTGGCTTGGTTCCTCATGATGGGTCTCATATTTCCCACAGAAACATCGAGGATATTCTCTACAACAAAAGAGAATTTAGATCCAATGGATTTTGCGGATGAAGATTTTGAGTTGACCTTTTCGGAAGACATCTTAGAGTTCTCGGACTTTGATTTTTTTTATGAAGAGAATAGATGAGACGTAAAGATTGTCCCAATGGGCGTGCCAATTTGTAGGCGACTAAGTTTCGTTCCTGAAAAATAACAATCAAGAAAGGAAAATAGCGATAAATAATGAGATTTATATTTTAAGAATTTGTTTTCTTGAGTTTCATGACATTGCATGCATCCATGAGCACAAAAATGATTTAAATGACGTTTTGACATGAGTTTTGAATGATTTATGAGTTATGCATAGTCTACTACTATTCTGGTTTAGCATGTCCCTTGTTTGTGATTGTTGTCCTCAAGCCCTAGTTTTAGCACATTTGGGGACGAATATTCCCAAGGGGGAGATAATGTAAAAACCTGAAATTTTTTGAAATCTACTTATAGTTGGTATTCTATGATGTACTACAAGCCATGGTTGAGTTTTGGTATCCACGGGTTGAGTTTAAGTGGTCGAATGCAAATTGGGCTAGTTAGTGGCCTAGAAGGACAGTTTCGGCAGTGTACTTCAAATAGTCATAACATTTTATGTGGGATACCACATATCAAATGGAATCTCTTTGAGTTAGATTTGCAACAAAACTGGTTTCACTCAATTTGGAGTTCGGATGAGGGAGATATGGTCCAAATAATGAGACTGTCTAAAATTCGGAAGCCATTGGAGATATGCTCAGAAAAGTAGCCAAGGACATTGGCACGGGCCGTGAAACTTTGCACGGTTCATGTAGTTCCTCTTCAATTGTTCCGATGTGCTAGGGGTGTCCTGAACCACCCCTAAGCCAAGTTTAAACCAACGAAGACTTGCACGACTTGTTTGGAGTTTGACGAGCCGTCCACTGTCCCGTCAAGTTGGACAGTGGCTAGGACAAGGCTTGGACATGTTTTATGGGACTAAGTATGGTTTGAAGGTACCTTACACGGCCAGTTACACCTTGAACGGACCATCAAGTGGTTCGTGAAGTGTTATAGAAAGTCCTCTGAGAGTTCGCGTTGAAGGAAATGGTTAAGTGTGGTTGGACGGTTGGGTTGACGGGCCGTGTGCCATTTTATGGAACTGTAGCAGACGTTTGGGCACTGTTTCCAGTTAAAAGCTCTATTTTATTAATGGTATTTTCATGATTTAACATTTCCATAAGCCCTTTTTTGGTCCCCTAAGGTCTTCTAAACCCCTAGAACTTTCCCCAAACCCTATTTCATACATTCAAACTCCCCTATACACATTCTTAATATTCTAACACTCTCTTGGCCTCCATTGAAGCTAGCTTATAGAAGTCGGGGAAGAAAACTTGATTAAGTTTGATCTTGTTGATTAGTTGGTAGACTTAAGGTATGTGGGACTTGATTCAAGGATCCCCTTTCATCCTTGAAGATCCTAAGAACCCTAACCCTTTTAAATTGA
>JBCEWC010009773.1:0-18361 GCA_038996855.1 Solanum aculeatissimum
ATATATATGATCATAGGATTGCATCACATGCATCATGGCATAACATATTGTTATATTACTCTTTGGCTACGTGCATTTCTTTCGTATCACTTGTCCCCTTGAAATGTTTCTTGGTCACACTATACTTGCCATATGCATTGCATGGCCACATACTTAGTGCTTAATTGTGCTAACCCATATTCTTGTCTACATGTTCTAAACATGTAGGGACTGTGGGTGACATCTACATTTTATCGGATTACGCTTGAGATCTTGTTGAAGAATTGCTAGTGGTGAGCCCTCTTGTTCAAGGGCAATAGCAACCGTCTATCTACCACTTTATTTTCATGTATTTACTTTCTATTGACTTGAGGGTGAGCCTCAAACTTGTCGAGGCTCCGCTCATCTATGTAGAGGCATTGTTCGACAAATCTATACTCTTGTACGCTTGACTTGTATGTTGGATATTTGGCTATGTAATATGATGTTATTTCACTTGATTTATGATTTTGTCCTTTTATTATGCTATGGCTTGTATGATTGGTTATTGTGAATGACTATGTGTTGTGTAAGCATTCTTGTCCCATTCTCGATATTGCCCCCATAGCTTGAGTCCCAAGTCCTCAATTCCCTAGAATTTACGTGCTACGTGTTTAGCTTCCGCATTTCCAAACCGATGATGTGTGTAATGATGTTATTATGGCTTGATTGAGTGTCTTCGGGTCCTCTTTCGCCATGTCACATCTAGGCCCCCCTATCCGGGTCGTGACATGTTAGGCCATTGTTCATATTACTCCACTTAGCCTAAATAACCAACAAAATGCATTGTATATCCCTTGATCCAAATGCTTGAGCTTAAAGTGTATTCTTTTCTTTGTAAACACCTAAGTAACCTAGCCTTGTTGAAGGTGAAATCTTGAAATTGGCCTTGGTCCTTCATTGAGGATTATGCACAGTGACTTAGGCTAAAAGCCTATGTTGAGGGTGGCTACCAAAAGTGGCCCCGGTTCATAGGTTGGATATTGTGCACCTCAACTCAGGCCAAAACCCTAAGTTAAGGGTGGTTGATGGAAGGAAAATCACAACAAATGTGGTGGAAGCTAGTGATAAAAAAAAAGTTATAAACATGGTGCTTTGGGTGCGAAAAAATAAATAGATCCCTGAACAATGAGCTAAAAAGAAAAAGAATGTTAAAAATTAAAGGCAATGATCTAAAAATATGAGTAAGGCACGCAGAGTCAAGGAGGGCCTTTAGTCAGTATGTTCCCAAAGCATCATACCAAAGCCCACTGAGCCTACGTTACAAGCCAAGAAAGTCTTATAGTAATTCTAGTCCAATTGGTCGAAGGTTATAGTTGTTAGTATAGGGGAAAGCATATGGTATTAAGCACAGTGTTTGCATATCTATTGTGAGTGCGAGTGATTTTGTATAGTCCCAAGCATTGAATCCAAAAATACTATCAGTAGTGGGATGTGGGAGTTCTTTTTGTGAGGGCACTTGTATTGCACTGTTAATTCTAGTCTATTCCAGTGATTTTTGCTTATCTGTGGTTCCCTTGCTCATAATAGTTGTGATATCACATGTATTGTTTTGTATTGGTTTATTCGATGACTATCTTATATGTATGTTTGAATAGTGTGGGTATATGTGCTAGATTTTGAGATAAAGTATGTTAGTTGACTGAGGTCTGCGTGTTACCATTTTGCTTATATAGATTGAGTCTGTCACTTAAAGACAAGCAATAAGTTAAAGTTGAGGGTGTTGATGTGTTGTCAAAATATAACACTTTTGATGCTTAAAACTTTGAATTTTGTATGTTATCAAAGTGATATTTTTGGGTTTGATGTGTTTGTATGTTTATTTTACAAGATTACAGAGTTGGCATAATTTTGGGTTGAAGACTGCAGATTTGTAGCTTTTTTATCGAGTAGGAGACCCTTTATGGATATTGGATACTTTCACGAGCCGTAGAGAGGTGTTGTAGATGAGATCCAGTGAAGGGTATAATTTCTGAAGTTGTATCTACAAGTTTTCAGATGAGTCGTGAATATTTGTATGAGTCGTAGATGTGGTTTCGTCCCTTGAGGATCAAAATGGATGAAGTCTCAGAAAAGGGCTCAAACGAAACCTTACAGAGGTGGTAGATCAGAACACGGCCCGTTGGAAGGTCCCATAGCAGTGCAGCTAAGTTTTGAAGAATGAAGTTCATGAAGCCCCGGTACGGGCCGTAGAACTTTGTACGACCCATAACCCATCCCGTATTGTCTTCCAACTCAGTTTTTCTATTTCATTTTTGCTTTATATTTTTAGTAGTATAAAAAGGTTTTTTGGTTATTTAGTAAAGAAAGAGAGGAGAGACGACAGAGAACAGAGAAAAACACTTAGAAAAACTCTTCTTCCGTGATTGTTGCTTGAATTTATACATTGTGATTTTCTTTGATGAAGCTTGGATTTTTTTGTTCTTTAATTTATCATTGTAAGTGATTTATTATGCTATTCATGATCATTATTTTTTTACTAACAATGATCATGCATAGCCAAATCCACAATTAGGGTTGTGGAAACCATGAAGAACTAATAAGGTAAAACTGGATAATCTATAATTCCTGGAAAGTGTGCATGCATGTATTAATTATTTCTCATCATTTTAATTGCTCTTTAATGGGTGGCCAATGTTAGAACTCACCTAGTGTTACTGGCTGGATCAAGGTAGGGATGAATAGAAAAAGAAAATAATTAACAGGATACAATTGATGTTTTCTCGTCTAATCAACTAAACTAGATCAAAAGGAGGTTGTACAGGAACAATAGGTAACGTTTAGTAATGTCACACTGTGGGGATGGATCAAATCACGTAGTAAAATTTATCTCTCACTTTGGATCAAAGGGTTTGATAAACTTAACTTACCATTCTGCGTGCTACACACTATAAAAGATCATTATCTGGTAATAAATACCAAGTTAGGGAATCATGGGGAACACAATACCCTAGTTACTTTTTCTACTAGTTTTACAACACTTGCACTAGTGTAGGTTTATTTTCTTCAATTCAGAAACCCCCCCCTTCGGGAGATAACTAGGTTAATAACCTCGATTTTCTTGGAATTATTCTCAGTCTACCATATTTATTATGGGTTCAATCCTAACCTTTGTTAGGTTATATATCTTGATAATGATCGCTTTAACCTTCAAAAAGGATGTGTAGCTTGGGTGACATCAGTAATGCAAGGTTAAATCAGTGCACCTTTTTGTTGCTCTAGGGTGAATGGAATATCTACTATATTTAGCCTCCTCACATATCAACCTAATTAGTCACCTACCTTAGGCACACAAATCTGACTCCCAATACTCAAAACTCCATTGGCGTTAAACATGATCCCCTTGTACTCACCCCTAATCACCTTATCTTGAATGAGGCACAACCTCTCATCATCAAATTGACTTTCATAGATCTAGTCCATCAAAGATGATCAGACCTTTATTAAAGTTAGCACACCACTCTCATCAGAAATCTAAAGACTCACTAATCCATTGGCCCAAGCTCTGAACATCTCTAGCCAAGGCTCACTCCTCCACCTGTATGGTTGAAATGCTGCCCATGATGGAAGTGTTCCTACTCAAAGCATTGGCCACTACATTAGGTTTTCCCGGATGGTATGGAATGCTGAAATCATAATCTTTTAGTAGCTTAATCCATCTTCTCTGCCTCAGATTTAGGTCCTTCTAGTTGAATATATATTGTAAGTTATGGTGATAAGTAAACATCTCACAATGAACCCCATACAGATAGTCTTACAATAGCTTCAAGACAAAGATAACAACTGCTAACTCTAGATCGTGGGTAGGATAATGCTTCTCATGGGTCTTCAATTTCCTTGAGGCATATTCAATCACCTTTCCCTTCTACATCAACACACCTCCCAAACCAATACTCGACGCATTATACTATATAGTGAAATCCACATCCTCCAAAACCAAGGTAAAGAAAGGCACGGTAGTTAACAAATCCTTCAGCTTTTGAAAGCTCTCCTGACACTCTTCCGACTAACAAATACTACATTCTTCTGAGTGAGTCTAGTCAACAGAGCTACTATAGTAGAAAGCCCTTGCATAAAGAGCCGATAATACCTAACTAAACCAATAAAGCTATGAATCTATGTAGCTGAAGTCGGTCTAGTCCACCATCTAACAACATCAATCTTCGCCAGATCAACCCTCATGTGCTTCTTGGATACCACATGCCCCAGAAATGCTACCGAACTGAACAAAAACCCACACATGGAGAACTTAGAATATAACCTCTCCTCCCTAAGACTTTGAAGCAGAATCCTTAAATGTTTAACATGATTATCCTCAGTCTTGGAATATACCAATATATCATCAATAAATATAATAACAAAATAATTTGAATACGGTCAAAATACTCCATTCATCAGCTCCATAAATATGGCGCGTACATTAGTCAACCTAAAAGACATGATAAGAAACTCATAGTTACTATAAAGCTGGTCAAATAAATTATCAATCCTGGGAAGAAGGTACTTGGTCTTGACAGTCACCTTGTTCAATTGTTTGTAGTCAATAAATATTTTCATCAATGAATCCTTCATCATCATAAATAAAATTGGATCACCCCATAGTGACACAGTAGTCCAGATGAACCCTTGCTCAACAAGTTTTGAAGTTGACCTATAGTTCCTTTAGCTTAGCAAGAGCCACATGGTAGAGAGGAATAGAAATAGGCTTATTGCTCGGTTCAATATCAATGATGAAATCAATGTCCTTGTCAAGAGGTAACCCTGGGAGATTTGTATGAAAAACATCCATAAACTCACGAATTATAGGAATAGACTTCATAGAAGGCAAATCTGCATTGCTACAACATATAAAGGCCAAGTAAGATAAATAACCCCTATCAATCAATTTTGAAGCCTCGATATAAGAGATAGCTTACTAGGATAAGAACCATATGAACCTTTTGACTCAACCATCGGTCCACCAGGCATAGCCAAGGTATTCATCTTGGTAAAACAATCAAGAATAGCTATATATGGAGATAATCGATCCATACCCAAAATAACATGTAAATGTATCATATCAAGAATAATCATATCTACCCACATATCATAACCCACCAAAGATGCAAGACAAAATTAGTATACCCAATTCACCACTAAAGGATCTTATATTGGGGTAGAAATATTCACAAGCACAAGCATACAATCACATAACAACTCATACCCATTAGTGAAGTATGTAGACACAGAGGAATAAGTAGAGAAAGGATCAAACAACAAATATGTTGGCTAACGACAAATCAAAACAATACCTATCATAATATCATAATAGGCCTCTACTTCGAGTCTACTTAGAAAAGTATAATAATGAGCACCACGAACTCTACTTGACTAACTTGTGCCCCTACCAACTGACTAAACCTCTGCATTACTAGTAGTCCTACTAGGTTCAAGACCACCTCTACCTGACTGATCTCTACCATGCTTCCTGACTGGTGGTGTTGGGCTTCTAGTTAGAGGTGTTGAATCTCTAACAGGTTCCACTGAATAAGTATAATATGGCCCAAAATTAGTCTGAAAAGGGCACTGTCTGATCATATGGATAGGATCTCCCAACCATAACAAGACCTCAGAGTAGGTTGATGATGCAGAGAACTAGAAGAAATGTTGTAGTCACCTGACATGTTTATCTCTTATACTAGCTGAACTGGAACCACCCATTATACTGGAAATGAAGCATGCACCAAACCCTGATGTTGTGATGAACTACCACCCTGATGAAATCCTCTACCTCCTAAAGAAGTACAAAAATAATGACCAGAATCTTGGGCCTTTTTGGGGCTTCCAAATTCCCTTTGAACCATAAACTCTACCTCTTTGGCGGTATTCACAATATTCTAGGAGGATCCCTCACGAGCTGACCTGAATCATAGGATTTAATAGAGAAAACTAAACCTCTCATAAATCTACGAACTCTCTATACCTCTATAGGAATCAAAGATATGGCATGGGGTGATAACTTACAAAATAAGTCCTCATACTTATTACAATTATACCACCCTAAGTCAAACTCTCAAATCTCATCCAACTCTCATCCCTAATACTTAAAGGAATGAATTGATCCTAAAATGCCTTTGAGAATACACCCTACTCTACTAGAGAGGATCCTACTTGTCTTGACCTCATATATGTCCTTCATCACTCTTAGTAGTACTTCTAAGATTACAACAACATATCTAACACCCCAATGATCAATAAGGTTAATGGCCTCCAACATCTCATGCCATAAATTCAAGAACTTATACACATCCTCACCCTTACCATCACGAACCTGGGGTGGTTTCATATTTTAAAACTACTCATAGCTCAACCGATCACCGACCACAAATACTGGATCATGAGAAATCTATACCAATATAGGAACTAGAGGTGGTTGTCTCACCTGACAATGAACAATGGGACCCTGAATAAAAGCCCGTCCATCATCCCGAGTCTGTGAACCTCTTGATGTACCTGTGGCACTAGCAACCTATGCCATGACTTGAAGTGCATCTAACACTCTCAACAAGGTATCCTTTAATAGTGGTGTAGTTGCATACTCTTGAGGAACCTAATCTCCTCTAATATCTGGTTCTAACTCAAGGGAGATATCCCTCTCATGGTCTCAAACTAGTGTTTCTCCTTAACCCCACCCCTACTTTAGACTCCAACTGTGCCCATAGCTCTACCCGTAACTGGGGCCTCAATAATAAAGTCAAGGGATGTCTCTCTCCTAGCAGAAATTGATGCTCTAGTCTTGGACATCTATCAAATGAATATGCTACACTCAGCACTAACTCAAGAATTCATGTACGACTGAATTGAAAGAAATAAAAGAGAATTTTCCTAACAGTCTTCATAGCCTCTCAAAGATAAGAAACAAACATCTTTGTGTTGGTTCTTGAGAAACTATTTGACTTGACTTCTACACATGTGAGACCTATGAACCTTAGGCTCTGATACAAAAATTATCATGACTTGAAATCGAGTGTGATGGCACTTTCCTTTACCCACCAAGAAAAGTCATCCCAAATAAGTCACTACTGAACAATACTATGTAATGCAGAAGGTAAAACAACATAACGTCACGAATAACATGGCTATAAACCATCAAGTGCATAAATCTAACTAAAACCATCCTAGAACTAGTTGTCACAAAGTGCAAGCCTCTAATACATCAAAATAAGAAAGAAATGCTATAAATCTCAATAGTCTTTGTCTTTCAGCTAGAACAAAACTACAAAAAGATAACAGACAGTCTTGAGAGTAAGTTGGAGAAACAAGAAACTACCTCTCAACTATCAATAGCTCGGTCCGAAGAGAAAGAGGAACGTCAATAGGATTTGGATTCACAACCTACACACATGTGTACAAAAACAAGAGTGAGTACCAAGGTACCAAACAAGAGGACCTAGTCAAAGGTATATAATAAAGAACTAAGCACTCCTTCCATCCTAGCCATCTAACCTAGGACCATAAAACCTACATATAGAAAAAGCTAGCATATACAATATAGATAAATAACAAATTCAATCCCATAAAATAGTGCCTTCATAGTCAAATCCCCATAATATGCAAGGCTCAAGCCATTCAACATATGTCACAACCTTTCATTAGTTCAATCTCAACAACGTACAAGAATCGAGTCATTGGATACATGTCACAACACTTTAATAGTTAAATCTCAAAAGTATTCAAGATTTGAATCATTTAATACATCACACTTAGTACATATATCAACTTTCAAGTAAGAACTAATATGATATGAAATAAAATGCTATGATATACAAGCAATGCAATGAGAATGTCAAGTAATCATGATACATGTCTATCCAATAATATACATCCACTAATATAATATAACCAAATTGAAACCCATGAGGACCACACAAGAATCATGTATCCACAAGAATCAGTTTCCTTCAACATTTACTTTCATATCTAGCCAGAACCAGTTTTCTTGGACTTTTGAATGTGTCACATAAGAACATATCACATAGGAATGAGATTGTGCTAAGAGTCAATACTTTTCATATATTCAATAATCATGTCAAACTAATTAAACTAATTTTCATCTTGTCGAAACTATTTACCTTTGACTTTTCATCATCAAGGGGACATCAAGCAAGTATATATCATCACAATATTGTAACACCCTATATGTTGAATAGCCTAGAAATAGAAAAATTGTAAAATTATAAGACTAATCAGGTTTTACGAGCCAATCTATGACTCATGGATTGACCATAAGTCATAGAAAGGTCTTATAGATTAAAGTACAGAAAGTTGGTAAAATTTTGGTCATTGGAGTTCATTCCACAAGGAATAGGGTGGGTTGTACTCCCTTATAAGGCTCATAGATTGAGTCATATATGGGATCCTGAGACAGGAATTATTTTTTATGTTTGAAAACATTCTATGAAAGGGTTCTACGGTTCATAAATGGAACTACAGATCATACATGGGGTTTCGTGGTTTAAAAGTGAAATTTTTAGTAGCTCAATATTTGGGAAAATGGAAAGCACGAGCTAAATCACGACCCATGAAATGGCTTACAGGACATGAAAAGGGTTTTGCGGATAGTTTTGACAAATTTTAAATGTCTGGCTTTTTGGTTATTTTCTCTCCATCAAACTCCTAAACTATGTCATTTTGAACCGTCTAACTAACTTAACTGACCTAAATCCTTTAAAACCTATTCATAATTCATTATATCTTATTAACTCTCATAACCATCTCCAAAGTTCTCAAAAATTCTCTCTCTAAGGATTCTCACCATTCAAGCTTGGGTTTGAAGGTTTGCTAAGGAGTTTTCATAATTTTCTTCTTCAAATTAGGAATTCTCGCCTGAGGTATGTAGGGATTGATTTATGGACTAGATTCATCCATGAAGCCCAACTCAATTCTCCTTTTTTTTCTCAGAGTTTAAACATGAATTTTTATGGGTTTTTATGATGATATTCCAAATATATGGATTATGATTAGTATATCTATTTATGCATGAATTATGAAAATTATATGATTTCTATGATTTTCAAGTGAAAGTACATGATTTTAAATATATGATGATTAGGGCATGTTGAATTTTTATGAGTTCCTTTATTAATGATCCAAATTGATTTCAATTGCATTATTCTAACATGATTTTAATCTAATTGTATGATTTTAGCTTAATTGTTCATGAACCCACACATGGCCCTAGTTTCCTATGGAAAAGATATAATTTTCACGAATATTATTCTAAGTATGAAAAGTATATTTTAATGATGATGATGATGTGATTATGATGATGATGAGGATGACTTACGATCCTAATGTCAATGAAATGATGATAAGATGAGGAGTATATCCACACTCTATGAAAAGTTATATAAATAGATTATTCTTATAATATAAGATGTTTTCATGAAGCTAGGATGCCTATTTTACAAGATATGAAAGTATAACTTTGATAAAGTATGAATTATGTTAAAAAGCTATGTATATGCATGACCATGTATTCCGTGGGATATGACTTAACACTGAATGAGCTTGTGTGAAGGGACTATCTCTAAGGGTCCTTATATAAATACACAAGTCTCATAACTACGCGCCTCCATAGGTTTATGATTATGTGCTTAGATGGTAATATGTTAGTGGATCCACACATGTAAAACATTCACCAAAATGGGAATGACCTCATAACTTTCATGTTAAAGCACTTACAAAAATAGGAAGGATCTCAGAAGGAGAGCTAGAGTCTACCATGGCAAAGTAGGGTCCTCTTTCGCTTGGTGTAGGGGGAAATTTGGAAATCCATGTAATATTTTACATAGTCTTATTGTCGGTTATGGTCTTATTCAGACATATGTGTGCTAAGATTGTTAATGGTTTTGATGATTCTCTATCTTATGATTTTAAACATGCATTAATCACTCATATCTTTTTCTTATTCTATTGATTATGATTATGAATATTGATATTATGTTATGATATTTCTTGATGCATGAAATACCTATATATATAGTACATTCCATGTACTAATGCATACTTATTTGCCTACATGATCTAACCATATAGGGATGTGCGATGCAGAGACTATTCTTCCATTTTGTGACAAGATTCAAGTTTGAGCTTTTGAAGATTGTTGGTGAGTTCCCATACTCGGGGACAAGTCCTTTCATATGATCTTTTTCTTATGTTGAGACATTATGATTTCATTTTTGTTCTATCTTGAGGGTGAGCTAGTAGTATGTTCTATTCCCCACCAAGATCTAGGATGTAAAGGCATATTTTGGACTAAAAGATAATGTAATTCCCCTAAGGAAAACTATGACTTTGATATTGATATGTGTCTATTTGTTTACTCTCTTATGAATTTCTTACTTTACCTTATGTATGCATATGATATGACCAAGAGGTTGGGATGAGGCACCTTTGGGTGCCAAATTCGCCATGTCACGGCTAGGCCCTAGGTTCGGTTCATGAAAAATACCATAATCACTTTCACAAGTATAAGAGTGTGCAAGATATCCCCATATATCATTTATTAAATAATCATCAATCATTCTCATTGTCCTTTTTGATACTTGAGTCATCATCAACACATTAGATAATAATCACTTCATATCATAGCTCAAGTCTTTCAATCGCCTCTTGTGATCATAACTTGAGATAATTCATCATTGAGTCCATATTTCACAAGAATTTAGTTCAATGATTTCTCAAAATACGCGTTTAACTTAACATTTCACATAAGTACACCAAGGGACGGTTTCATGTAGCATGAATCAAAGCTCACCTAATAGAACAACATGATCATTTTTACATTTTAATTAATTGACGTTGCAAGTCCAATTCATAAATCAACTCACAAGTCTTAATCAATAACAATTAGGCATAATTGCACAACTTAATTCACACATGTCATCACTCTCACATCCCCATGACCCAATCATATCCACTAGAATAATTCACTAATCCCCAAATTTGACCTTTGATATAAAATGTTAAGTTCAATTAAACTCAACAAGGTTTAGAATCTATTTGCCTCAAAGTGGCCAATCAATCACTCCAATGAAAATGTAAAGCACCACAATCTATTAAAAAATGAATTCACAATCAAATTACATAACTAACAACACCAAAATCAAGAAATTCTAGGTAAAGAGAAAAATCATCTAAAAATTCACTATAAAGAATTAATGCAAAAATATGAAAATTTTAGATGAAAGTGTTCCCCACATGACTAGGTAACCACTAGTGAAAACAATTTGAAAACTGAGCTGAAACAAGTTGATAATCATCAATTTCATGAAAATCTTAAATTCATACAAAATATCCAATTTTCACAATTGAATTTTCTAAATTTGATGTTAAAATCAAGGGATAATTAATGATCAATAACAAGAGAAGTGAAAAATCTATTTTCAATGAAAAGCCTTCGAAAAATCAATTGCAAATAGTCCAAATTGAGCTCTCAAAGTTTAGAAATGGGAGAAATGGGAGAAATGGGTGCATTGACGTCTGAAAACCCCTTTGAAGTAACTATAGCGACAAAAGTCTCTCTATAGAGACACCCTCACTTACCAGCAGGCTTCACTATTAGGTTGCTAAAGTTGTTTTGTTATAGGTCGCTAAAGCGGCTTCGTTATAGTGATATCGCTATAGCAGCAAGGCGTTCCATAAAGAGAGTCATGCACCTAATATCGCTCAACCAGACTACTCAAAGGCAGAAGAGGCAGTCAACATTAGCATAATAACCAAACTTTAGAGATTGGGGTAGATCCCAAAGAGAATCTTTGTTCAAGATGGAAGTGACTCGTTGGACCATATAATTGTAGGATCTGGGGGGTTGCAATAATCAAAGCAAAGAAAAGCTAGCAAATTATCGTTAATCAACTTAACACCTATTAAGGGAGATGTTAGGGATGTGAAAATATGGGAATCGATATATCAAATAAGTCTAGATACTTGACTACATGAGTTGATAATGATTAAATAGACTAGGTTGTTTGTAACCCAAATCATCTCTGAAAATGGGTATTTCGCATGAATCCGCTAGGATATCACACGCAGACCATCGAGGACATGCTTGGCCAAAGAAGTTACAGCAATACCCCTAATACCTTGGACATTGAGTTCAATGATATGGACCTCAACTGAAACCTTGTATGATTTCAAGCCATTATATCCATTCCACACTTTAATAGGTCCAGCTAAGATAAAAATCTGAGATCTAAACAAAACCCCAAGTTTACAACCTTGAGATTTACATTAAACTTAGGAATGGACATAAATTCACCCAAATCAACTACAAATAAGTCAAGATATCGCAGACCAAATTAATAAATCAAAGACCCATATCAAAAGCACACCCTCAACATGGGGGTTTTAGCCACACATACTAGAAATAAAATATTAATTACCATTCATAGTAGCAGAAGTCATGGGTAACAAGATTGAATAAAAATTAGTTGATTCTCACCAGCCAATATTCTCTAATTTTATGCCAAATTCTTCAAAACCCTAATCTCCCTAGTTCTTTAAGAGGAAACTTCTATGTACTACTACTACAGACTATTTTTTTAAAATTAGAATGAATAGATGATGTACAATGTCCTTTCTAAAAATGATTATATACTACGTTCAAATGTGTGAAAGTTTATGCTGCGAAATGTCGTTTGGCTGTCAAGGTCGCCCATCGTCGAGAACTACAGAATTGCATCGAATGTGCACTTGATTGCTTTCCTGTGCATCTTTATAAGGATTCCTCCATTGTAACTTTAGGCGATGACTCCTTTCTCCACTTTTTCAATTTGGTGATGAACCAAAATATTCTTCATATTGCCTTTCTATCAGTAGTCTGGGGCTTTGGGTTCTAGAAATTTAGGCGATCATTTGCGCTTTCGCTAAATTACCAAGTATACTTTGTAATATCAATTATGGCCGCACTCTTTCCTTAACTGGGAGTCATGGTTGCTGCATAAATAGGCAATCTCGTAGAGCTTTTAATGGATCACCAAGGATGTCGCAGACCTCGCTTTTTACCACCTTTTTCACACTTTTTCCCACTCTCCAAGATCCCACCAAGTCTTGCCCAATTTTGTGCTTTTAACTCCATTTCATGTCATAACACATGCATATTCATTAGAAGTTGGAATTAATGACACATTAAGATAATGTTTCCTTGTAATTTAACCCCAAAATGAGTCTGAAATATGGACTCGTCAACACCCCCAAATTAAGCCTTTGGTTGCCCTTAAGAAAATCAAACATTGATCTATCTAGAACTGAGCTTGCAAATGGGGCCAAAGAGAGAAACATATACATTTTCACCTTTATCATCCCTTCTCGAACTTCCATAAACCACTCACGTGAATTTGAAGCCTCAAGAGATGACTAAGGAGTAACCAAGAAATGATTATGCTCATAATTGCTCATGTAGCTGCTAATCACCCCTTAAAAACATCACCATTTGTCCTCACGCCAAAGAAGATCCTGAAAACTCAAGTTTATGGCATTGTTTTCAAAGGATCTCTTCAACTCTCACTCTCCCAAATAAGAAATAGCATGTAGATTTTAATCCATAGGCTTGCCTTTATTCTCAGTCAAAGTTCACTTGACTTTATTCCGGACTAGGATCCCAAAGGACTTTGTTAGGATTGTACTGTAAGGTAAGGATTGGGTAGGATAGCATATGGTCAATGGTAGTTCATACCTCCTTACACTTTACATATTCTTTCCAGGAATAAAGCCTCTTTTGGTTTCTTTTTCATTCATCTCATTCTTGATATCTCTTTTGCTTTTGATTCATCACCCTAAGTGTCTTATTTTGTATTTTTTTTCACAACAGGACTCTTCTTTTCTTCTTTCTTTCTCTTTTTTTTTTGGAGGATCCTAAATGTTGCACTTTTGTTTTTCATTTTACTTTTCATTGCCTTCTAGGACTCCTCGATGTATTTCTACAATCTTTGTCCCTTGTTTCCCAACTGTTCTATGGGAGACACTTTCTTCTTCCTACTGACACCCCAAATTTAGCCTTTGGCCACTACTTCACTTTCAATCTCAAGGAGGGATTGGTAAGGAATGAAAAGTACTTGTCTTTCACAAACATGAGTCAATGTTTCAAGGTTACCAAAGGGATCAAGCCTCAAAAGAGGTTCACTAAGGATTTATTTCACTAGCAAAGGATGTCACTATGATCAATTTGGACTAAGGTAAACAAAGAAGGCCTAAGGTCCTCTCCTAATATGAAATTAACAAAGTAACCCTCAAAACAAATCGGGCAAGTTCTAGATGACGCACTACAAGTATTTCAACAAGAAAACTAACCTCATATTGGTGAAATGGTCTGTATTCAAATAGTGGAAACATATTTACATTTTTTTCGATCATCGCATATCTAAGCTTAATTGATCACATTGTCAACTCAAGATTCCTCAAATCCATTTGGGGATTGATTTATCAAGAAAGGACTAATTAGTGAGTACATGTTCCTCATCCATGGAACTATCTAAATCAAAGACATTAATCATCCATGCTCAGAGTGCTAAGGACTAGAGACACGATATTTCATTACCACGTTTGTCATTTATGCACGGGGTTTTCAAAGAGTTTGAAATCATTCATCCATTTAATCAAATAAAACAATAAAATAACAAAAATAAATACTACTCTATTACAACTCAAATTAAAATTTATTTACAGCACAAAAATTACAAAATGTCTAAATATCCATCAATAGCACCTGCAAAATGAAATTTATGATCATTGTCTCTAACAAAAAAATATCCAAAAGACAGGGAATTCCTCAAACTCACCCCTTCCTAACAAAATAAACATTGTCCTTAATGTGCAAGGGATAACCAAGAAATAAGCATAAGAGAAAGAAATGGGTATGAGAATCTCCCTATCAAGTCAATCCTGTTGTGGTGGTGGTGGTGGTGGTGGTGGTGGTGGAGAGGATGAAGACGTCATGGGGGCATCAATGCCCTCTACTACATGTGTACTCTCAAGATCAACGACGGGCCTAGTAAGCTCAGGAGTACTCACACCGGATGGACCAATCATGGACTGATCTAGAATAGAGGTTGCAATCCTCCAACACCTCGCTCAATACTCTAGCCAGGACATCCTGGTCCTCTTGGTTATGCTCAGCTCCCAATATCTCCTCATCAGTTTTTTGGGTGCTCACTTCTTGGTTCTCATCACCACCATCACATGGAACTTCTACATTTAGTCCTTTATTTGGGATTGCAGCCATATCTATCTTGAGAGGTGGATCTTCTAGCCTATCAAAAAATGTTCTCAAGTTAGTACACCATAAGGATGTCACCTCCTTCGTCAACTCATCAATATCAGCCCTCAAAGTCAAAGTGTCCTTATCACCACTACATCATTTCTCAATAGCCAACACTGTATCCTTCAGATTGGCCAACTCCTTCCCGTGGTCAAAAATTAAGGACTCCAGCCTGTCTATCGTCAACTTATGAGTCTCATTTAGCTCATTTGCCTTTACTATAACCTCTACATATGGCTTTACAGACTAAACGATGGCTTCCTCCAATAACTTAGGCACAAATGACTTAACCCTTATAGCCTGAAGATTCGCGACTTTGGTCAGCTAGCCAAAAGTAAGAATATTGGCCTTTGTGAGAGGGGGCTGGTCATTTGCCATTTGTGTACCTGTGGATGGAGTGGGAGTAGGAGAGGTTTGTAAAGTGGGAGAGGAAGATATATTTGTCTCGGTTCCCAACCCTGCAGCGCCGGACTCGTGAGTTTTAATATGAACAACCGGTGTTTTGTCAACTAGCTTCTTCCTAGCCCTATCCTCTTCATCACTCAAGAACTCAACTTCTATTCGTCTTATATTAGTTGATGACGATGGAGTTACTTCCATATCAGTCCTTTTATTACTTGGAACTCCAACGTTTTTGCACAGTGTAGTGATGAGGCTTGGAAAGGGCAATGAGGTCTCAACTTGCTTTTCCCTTGTGAGAATTTTTGAATCAATAATGGCACCAAGATTAAGCCTCCGATGTTCCATAATACAACCATCCAATGTTGTTTTGGCATGTCAAAGAATTGACTCATTTTGTGATGGAATTAGGTTGTTGTTGATGAAACCAAACCAAAACTATGTCGGAATGTTCATTTCTTTCTTTTCAATGAAGGCTCCTTCATCTAACCACGAATAAGTTGGGGTACTAATTATTGGAGCTAACCATGCCTTGATGTCTTCAAAGGTTCAAAACTATACTAGATAATCCAAGTAGCTCCGACTTCTAACTATACATCCCAATCCATCATTAATCTCAGTCTCTTCACATGGAACTTGTACACCCTGAACCTCTACAACATCAAGAGGTTTTGACACAATTGGTACCCTGCCTCTGATCATAGGAACAAGTTGCCTATAGGCTTCATAGAATTTATAGACCAAGATTGGCAAGTATGGATCCCTAGGTTTGGTAAAAAAATGGAAATTATGGAACTCCAGATTCTTCCAAACCTCTGGGTATTTATCGCTCAATCCTGCTAATTATAACTATTTTTCGGTCATGTGTTCTTCAGCTTTGAGTCTATTTAAGAACTTTAGAGCTAAGGTTTCTTGAGTTTTCTGTGAGAGTGAGTCATGTAAGGCCTTGGTTCGTGACTCACTCTTATGCCTTTTTGGGTTGAATTCTCTTTGCCAGGGGGAGGGCCTTATGGACTTGGCTAGAGTATGCTTTAACTTGGTCATTCTGCAAAACATACTTCAACACTCTTGTGATAAGCATTGACAAATAATCAAGAACAAAATTTGATCATATGAAAGACAATCCGACCAAACAGGTCATTAGACTGCAAATCACACTTGGCGTATCACCAAATTGATTTGGTGGTAAACGTACCGTCACCTTTAAGCACATATTTCAGACTTGGAGTTACTGCTGCTTTCGGTGATGTATACGCAGACTTTGTACTACGCCAAATTAACTCGGCGATGATAACTATACATCACCAAAAGTTACAGCAATCCTTCAAGAAAATAGCTTATAAAGGTTGTGTACATGTAAATTGGGTGCATCACCAAGTGCATATAAGCGGTCAAAATGATCATCGCCTGTTCTGACTGGAGAGGCTCATCATCCATTTCACTAACACTTCAATAATATCACTGCTATCATGCATGAGAAACACATACTAACCCACCACAACACATCATTTCATGTTCAACCATTGGTTATCATTATCACATGGTATCTATGGCTATACACTCGATCAAACTATAATTTACCCTTATGAATGATGATACCCAATCTATCATTGGGGAAGTTCAATCGCTCAAAAGAGGTTAAGGGTTACTCAGACTACACTCATAGCCTATAGAAACATTCAATCTAATAGGAAATTACATTTACTAACACATTCACATGATCATGGTATAATTTCAATTAAACACATTCAAGCTTCGCTTTAAGCATAGGATATGGACCATACCCACAAACAACCAATCATTAAGCAAGAAATCTTCCATTTACGAATCTAACCCAACTTATTAATTGTCACAACCCAGAAGTGGGGTCTAGATGTGACATGGTGAAGGAGAACTCTAAAGTCCTCGATCAAGCCATCATAGCATCATTACTCACATCATCGGTTCGGAAGCACGGAAAAGTAAACACGTAACACATAATTCTAGGGAAAATAGGGCTTTGGACTTAAGCTATGGGGATGTTTCCAGGAATGGGAGGAACATGAATCACATAGCACATAACAAGTATTTTTAGGGGCGGGTAAGTAGGACTCAAGCTATGGGGGCATACTGGGTTAGGGGACTGTCCACACAAGCACATTCATAACATTCACAAACCCATAAGCATAATCATAAGAATAATCGGAACGTCATTTCCATAAACAAATCCCAATAGTCATAATATCCCAATAAAACATAATATAACCTGCAAGAGTTTAGTGTGTCCAACATAGCCTCTAAATAAGATAGAGCGGGGCCTTGACATAGTTTGGGGCTCACCCTGAATACATAAAGTAAAGAAATAAACAATATAAGAAAGATAGAAAGTAGCTATTGCCCTTGAACAAAAGGGCTCACCACAAGCATATAGCTTCAAGGATGTCACTCGTCGTCCAACAGAAGATAGAAGTCATAACCGGCCCCTACATAGTTAGAACATGTAGATAAAAAGTATGGGTTAGCACAAATATGTACTAAGTATGCGGGCATGCAATGCATATGACGATATAGTATGACCAAATGAGATGATAAGGGGACAAGTGATACGAAAGGAATGCACATAGCCAAAAGAGGAGTATATCATAATAATATGCCATGCCATGATGC